>CANYBF010044744.1:0-11905 GCA_948192965.1 Dalechampia spathulata
AATATTAACAAAATGATATGAAAATAATAATAAAATAATGAAAATAATACCAAAATAATAATAAAATAATAATAATAATAACAAGATAACAACAAAATAATATGAAAACACCAACCTCTTGTAGATTCTCCTACGCTCCGATTGTAGGGAAAAACAAAAGTTCGAGTTCCAAGCGTTAGGGGATAAAAAAACTTAATCTAAATGATTTCTGTGAATTTATTTTAATCCTAGTGCTTAGATTGATCAAAAATCAAGTTAATAAAATGATTAATCACGTTTTTTGTGTCTGACGGCCGCTGGAAACCGATTAGAATAAGTCTGAAACCCTAAAAAATGTGCCAACCCCTTCCAGAATGGAGTTAAAAAGCTTTTATTTTTGCTGCCTCGGAGACATACGTGTATGTCTACATATGCTAAACCCTAAAACATACGCGATCACGTATGTCCACATATGCTAAACCCTAGAGACATACGCGAACGCGTATGTTTATACATATGCGGTGGGGCTAAAACATATGTGGCGTGTGACGCCCCGGAATGGGCCAGAATTGGCCCAGAATGGCCCGGAATGAGTCAAAATCAACCCGGAGTGGCCCAAGACCACCCGAAATGGTCCAGAATCATCCCGAATCTGATCCGAGTCAAGCCGGTCCAAAAATAGGGTGCGACACATGGTAAATCCATTCAACAGAAAAGTCAAGTCTATTACCATACAGGAAGGTGATTTAATCCTGAAGCAAGCCAGACTAGCTATCTGTGACGCTCGTGGAAAGTTTAGACCTAACTGGGAAGGCCCATTCCTAGTTAAAAAGATATTTTCCAAAGGCGCTATTCACATCTCAGATTTGGAAGGCAATGAATTCTCAAAACCCGTCAACCTTGACCGGTTGAAGATGTATTTTGTCTAGAGTAAAGGGTAAAATAAAAGGTGAAATAAAAATAAAAAGCCTAGTGAGCTGAAAACCTGCATAAGCAGTTCATGCAAAAGTTAAGGCAAAAGAAAAATAGTTGCTTGATGAGTTGAAAATCCACTTGGACAACTCATGAAAAATTAAAGCTCTTAGAGGCAAAAGGAGAGTATTAAAATAGTTGATTAGAAAATCTCACACGAGACTGGTCAATAACAGGGGTTAAGTCTGATGCACATCTAGAACTTCTGTGTTGATTTTAGCATTTTTCTTGCAAATGTTTTAATCTCATTAATGAAAATGGAGCACATGTTCATAAACTTAGCCATAAGTAATACAAATCTCAAACACAAAGCATTATCATCCTTTATTACATATTATTGCTTAATAATCTCTCATAGTACAGGATTCAGGCGTGGCGCAGCACCCACAGCTTGTACTCATCATCTGTGGTAGGTCCAGCTCCAGGAATCTCCACCAGTATTATCTGGTGACGAGGCCAAGTCTTCTCCACATACTTAAAGTGAGGCACCAGCCTTCCTCCCTCAAACTCTGTCAGTGGAGGTATAGTCTACCGATGACCATACTGACAACAGATCCTAGCAGGACTGTAGTGCATGCAACACCTGAATCCCAGCAGTGGGATGCAATCTATATAGGTCATTACAATCATGTGCTGTATACGCCACCAAGGACAGCTCCACCTGATCTCGCTCTTAGGTCGGGTCCCCATCCATTAAATCCAGCCTTGGAATGTCATCGTCTTTGACTCCCTAAAGGTATAACCCCTCCATATGTGGTTATGAGGGAGATATCTCTGTAGATCTCCTGCTGGTGGCGCCAAGATCCCAAGCTTCTCTTAAAGCCAAATTTGTAATAAAACAAAATAAAAATAAAAGCTTGCTGAGTTGAAAACCTTACAAAAGGCTGCTCAAACAAAAGTTAGAGTGACCCGCTGAGCTGAAAACCCAAGGAGGAAGTTTAAACAAAAACTAAGGTCCAAAGCAAGTACGATAACTCGATGAGTCAAAAGCCTTAAAAAATGACTCATGCAAAAATTAGAGCAAAGCACAACCTTTTTAAGTTGAAAACCTACAAAGGTGGCTTAGAATTCTTACTTGCAGAAGAAGTAGACTACCACCAAAGTGCTCAGACTATCCTCCCTTCACTTTATCCAACCCAAGGATTGTCTCTGCAATGATCATAGGAAAAGTAGTCTGGCCTTGCATCATTTGGTCCACCACAGGCTCAATTAGCAAATCTCCATGACCGGACGGATCGACAAATAGGAATTGTGCCAATAATCCAAATCCTGCTATTCTTAACCATGAGAAAGTGCCTACAGACTTTTGGCTACATAGCCAAAAAATAGCATCAAGATCTACATGGCCATTTGCAGCTAATCGGGTTAATATCAAAAGCCCTAATCAGATGCAGGAATACCTCTCCAATAGGCACCGACACTGTCAGTATCACTGTCATGCTACAGGAAAACTCTGAGGATGGCAGCAAATTCCTCATACATCGGGCATAGCTCAACATGCCCAAACTAAAACACATGGACCATCGGATCCAAGAATTACACGGCTGTGTGCAGAAAAGCATTGTTGATCAAGACTTGCTAAAATGTCCTTAAGCATTGGAGTCCGATCCCGCTTAATTGACTCCACTCATCATTGCCCCAACGGCAAGAAAGAGCATGGAAAGCATATAGTGATTGCTGAGTCATTGTCTATTTAGCTTCTACAAAGAAGAGAGAATGAGTTATGTTTTGGCAGAGAAGCATAAAACATGAGATATTTATAGTAGTAAACAACTTTGGATTTCACTAATAAATCTAAAAGATACATGGTTCAAGCTTTTGGTTATTTTCAAAGCTGTACACCATAACCCTAGTATGCTAGGCCCATATGCCAGACTGTAACACACTATCTTATTATTCTAATATAGAAACTACAGAGTTCTCACATCATTCATATGGGAATCAGACATCATATCTTCTTTAAGCATCATCTTCACCAAAGTGGTCATCATCAGGACTGGGACTATCTGGAACCTTGATGTTGTAACACTCCAGACATGTTGTCAACCAAGTGATCTCTCATCCCATCTGCTCTATCATCTAAGCGTAGCGGTCCCGCTCATCTAACCTTAACTACCTACTTGTCTGCAAACATTAGTATATAGCCATATAAGTCATGCATTCATGCATTTCCATGCACTCGCATTTATAACAGGTACTCACCTAAACAGTCAGCATCTCATAGGTGTGACAGTGGTATAACCCTGTCAGAAGTCTCGAGGCGTCAGCCATGGCATCCCTAGGTACTTATATAGGTCAAATGCATGTAAGACCACTAAAGTCGAAGCAAATACAAAACACATGTACTCACATGGGTGGTGTTCGGTGGATAAAACTCTATCTCATCCCTCGCTAGCACCAGAAAGGATGTCTTGTATGGACAACCAGTCTTGTCATACATATAAATCAACGGCTTTTGCGGCCACATCAGTTGACCTTCCATAAAGTCTATCGGGCGCTCATATCTTGGGGGCACTTCTGGAGTATCAGACATCAATCTTGGAGGAGTTACACCACCATGAGCCTCATGAGATCTTTTCAAGACACCGCTACCTCAAGAACTACCAACGGCCAGTGAACCACGACGTCCACCTCTACCCTAAAAAATATCAGATCTGATTCTAGACCCGCCAGCTCTGTTATGCTAACCTTAGTATGTAGAAAGTTCCACGGGCCCCAGCAGCCTCATCTGGATGAAAGTAGGGTAGTCCACTAGTGACTCAAATAGATGCTCTTGCCCAAGAATACCAGCCAAACCAGTGATCACCTTTGGGTCCACATCAGTGTAAGATGCCCAGAACATCATTCATGGTAGAGCAGCAGGCTCCACATGGCTCTTTGGTCCCAGTTGCTAGTCAATCACGCGCTCTCCCAAATAGAAGAGTCTACCCTCAAGACTCTCCAATAGCATATGATGCTCATCCTTGCTTGCTCAGCTAACCAAATATTCCGGCCTCGGATACATATTGTTCTAGGGATAGGGACACACCTATTCCAACAATGATGACAGATTAGACACATACTCAAGTACTTCTTAAACCAATTCAATACAGTTTAATGCTAATTAAATTGTTCCTTCTTACCTGGTCCTAGGTCAAGTCATTGAGATACTCTCTCAACTCATCCATCATATAATTGAGCCTCCAACATGGTGCGCTTCATGCATGTAGATGGGGAAAACCAAGTGGTACTCCTTATGGGATCTTGGGTTCTAGCAGCAGTCTAAACTCATATGCCATGATCTGTAAGGTCAAAATGCATGGTCAGCGAGACCCAGGCAGATGCAACAGTATCAGAATCTGTAAAATTTTGCTTACATCTACAACTTGCCAACAGCCGATGAAGCGATCTTTGCACTGCCTACTACAGAAATCCAATCCCTACATCAGATGAGCCAGATCGATGCTGCCCCAGTCAAAATGTCCAATAGCCTCTAAATCATGAAGGGCCCATAATACGCATATGTGAATGCTATTTCTAGTGTCATTGAATAGAGTACTCCCTAACACATACAACAAAAAACTATAGGTGTACTAATCTGTAGAGATAGTCCTGCCTAGCATCTCTGCCAGCACTGCCTCTTGAAGACATTTATATAATATGCTATGTCCACCTCTCACATTGGAGGACACACCCAGCAGATCAAAAATCATGCCATATACCTAATGTGATGACGTCAGTCTGGCATCAAACTGAATGGGCAACCTAGCACACTCCAGCCTAGTAATTCCAGTAAAAATACTCGAGGTGATAGCAATCTCACCCACAGGCAAGTGGAAGGTATGAGTGGAATCCATCCATCGCTAAATCATTGCAGTGATGACAAATCTGTTACATCTCTTTTCTGTACCAATAAAGCAAGAGATATATAGACCAAAACAGCTCTGGTCTACTCTGACGCATATCTCTCGAGGCAGTTGGGAGTACCATTCATTGATCCCTTGAATGCTGCCAGTCCCAATGATTGTTCACTCCCTTTATAAATTATAGAATTCAGATTAGCTTTCAGATTAAATTACAAAATACAAACAGAATTTTAGAGGTACAGAGCTCCTCCCCTCAGCCTTAAAATCAACTTATTCATGCCTATGAACCAAAAAAATGCATAATCCCTGGAAAACGGTCAAAAAATGCATGTTTTGGCTTATTTCCCACTACTATGTGCGTAGCACATAGCCTTATATGCACCACACATAGCTTATGTGTGCACATAGCGAGACCCGTTTAAAAAAAATTTGATTTTTGATGAAACATCTTGGCAGTCATATGCATACCTAAGCTTAGTGCTAGCCTAGCACCTAATTCAAGTCCAATAATGGCTTAAATGCGATAAAAATGAGCCTAATTTCAATTTTCAAAAAAAAATCAAAAAACTAAGCCAAAACATAAAAACTCACCTTCTTGGGAGGAGCTTAGGACCGATGGGAGCCTATGGTGAATGTCTTTGCAATTGCATCACAAAAACAAGCCCTAAAGTAAGTATGGTGGGTCATATGCTCAGTTAGAGCATAGGTCGGGACCGATTCCGAGTCTCAGGGGGTCGGTTGCATCCTAATTCTAACCATTTTTGTAAAAAATGCTAAATTTTTGGTTTGGAAATTGAGAGAAAATTGAGTATTGGAGGGGAAACAAACTGATTTTTGGATTGAAACCTTGGAATTTAAAAATTTCAAGGGATGTGCGTAGTACATCATGGAACGTGCATTGCACATAGCAAATTTTGCTAATGTGCGCCACCTTCATGGGAGCTCTACTAATGTGCACCACCCTCCCATTAAAATGCCCATGAAAAGTTAAGCCTCTGATAGAAATTTCAGAATTTTTGGAGGTCGTTTGCTCCACTGAGCCTAATTTTCACAACCCGTAGCGTCTGAAAAATCCAAAAAATCAGTCAAAATGAAACAAACTGATACTCAAAAATTCAGGTATTTTTCCTAGACCATTTCAATACCAATTTAATTGATAAATTATTTTTCCATGTTTAGCACAAACAAGAAATTGAGCCAGTAGACAATCAGAATTAGTCAAGCCTTTGACTTCTGGTCAAACCATTGACCAGATAGTGTTGCATTCTGATAGAGGGTCCCAAATGCAGATTTTGGAGATAGACAACACTTATTTGATGGTGCAAGAATTGATCTGACGATTGATCACCCAGACCCAGCAAACAGTCACTTTTGGTTCCGTAATTGAACTGCTTGATCTAGCAAAGATCACAGAATCAAGCCTCTGATTCTCAAACCATAGCCATAAGCATCTGGATGCTGACTTTAGATGATTATCTCACAGTAAAGCCATTGGTCTCACAGTGACCACTAGTCAGCCTTGATCGGATAGCCTGAACACCGAGCCTCCCCAGTGACAGAATTGGGATTTTTACTGGTCAAAACCATTGACCAGAAAATGTCAAAGACCTAGCAGAGGATCCCAAATGCCATTTTGGGAACATTTGACATTTATTTGATGGCATGAGCACTGACCCAGTAGACAATCATCCAGGTCCCCCAGTAGACGGTCATCCAGGTCTCGCAGTTGACCACTCGATCCAGAACCAAGCCTTTGATTCCCAATTCCTAGCAGTAGGCATCTAAACATAGATTACAGATGATTTCAAGCCTCACACCAAAGCCATCGATCTTGTCACACCCAGCCCATACCTAGAGTAACATGCTCCCGTAGTATACACAATGATCTCCCATATGAAAAATTGCTACATACATTACAAGGGATACATAGACATGCATAGGTAGACATCGTATGGGGACAACACATGTACATGTGCTGTAAAAGTCGTAGCATGCGCGAAATAAAACCTGGGTCACACATATTCAATTGAATGAACAAGTCTCTCTTATAAAAATATATTCATTATCATACAAGGGTTCTGGCTACCTTATCTGTTCAAACCACCACCAAAATACATATGACTACTACCAATATGATATGTACCAGCTATAAAAAAACAACAGGCTAAACAAAAAGGAGCATGCTCGGCTATTCTAAGACCACCTCAAGAATCAGATTGCCGTCGAAACCAACTCTCTCTCTGCTGACACGAGCAATCACTTCTTGGGACCCTCAACTATAGGCTCAGAACTTGCATCCATCAATTGATAAATGCTGAGTTGAAGACTCAATGGTGCTAATATCATATAATCACAACATATAAACAATACACAGTCAAACCATATATCCATCAGGCACTTACATGCAAAGATGCAATGGCATGCCAAATATCCTCTCTTTTTGTCTCCCTTGTTCCTTTCCATACTCACACACTCCTATGTTTTCCCATGATTGTGCACAATGCTCTACCATGTTGGGTCCCTGTATATACCGGTACTCAACTCTCGAAGGAGGGCATTCACTATCTGGGTCTTTAAACCCTTTATCTTTTAAACTGTAAATCTCGAGACTCAACTCCCATAGGAGGGCACTGTAATATATACGATTCCATTATGGAACCCTATAATATATGACCCAGCATGCCTTTTTCCTATCCTCTCTCACTCTCTTTCTTTTATCAAGGCTCCCTCGTTTCATGTAGATGCATCAATGCCAATTTATCACATAACATAACAAATAGGGTATGCCTTTTTAAGCAATCATCAAGCTCATATCATAAACACATAATCAACATATAGGAATTGATCCCCAAGCATCAGTTTCTTAGCCATACTTGGCCTGGAAGAGAGAGAAAAAGTAAATAAAGCAACTACCACAAACTAGCATAAACTTGGGATAAGCTCCTTCTAGACCGTAGTTCATAGACCAATCACTAAACTCGTTGCTACAAGCTCTCACGCCATAAAAATAGCAAAGGAAAATAACTTCTACTGTTATATTAAGTATAGAAGGGTTTAGAAGAGTTTAGAAGGGTTTTGAATAGAAAAAGTCAAAGAAAAGTCTAAGTTTATCCTTTTAAAAAGTCACTTTTAAGTCACGTACGGCCGTACCAAATTTCGTACGCCCATACCAAACTAAAAGTCTTGATGCTCTAATTTCCTATGAGCAGTGGTACACCCGTACCACCCCAAACTTCCTGAAAAACCAATTTTCATGTGAGCAACGGTACGGCCGTACAGATTATTGGTGCACCCGTACCATCTCCAGGAACCCAATACTACCCATTCCTCATGCCTGGTACGCCCGTATGTAATCTGTACGTCCATACCACCACCTAGACACCAAGATATGTGCTATTTAAATCTGTAACCTCAAGGTACCTATGCCCAAAACCATATACTAAACCTAAAACACTTCCAAAATAACTTAAACATACATAATAATTGTCACTTATTCAACCGAGAAGACACGTTTCCCAATAAGGTGACAGCATCACAATACACAATCACAGTCAATGTACACAAACACATTCAATAACATATATCAAGCATCATACATGCCATAAGCAATACAGCATCATATAGCAAAACACATATGCATACATGACCCTATACGTATACTAGACACATCACTCACATGGATGTGATAGATCTTGCAGAAGACCTCTGATTAACATTGATCATTTTAGCCCAAGCACCAGGCTCCCAATGGCACAATTAGGTTTCTAAGCCTCAGTATGAGCAGCAGATCAACATTGATCACCTTTAGCCCGGGCACCAGGCTCCCAGTTGAAAAATTGGGTTGTAAGCCTCAACGTAAGCACTCTGCCAGCCTCAACACGAGCACTCTACAAAGACTCAACATAAGCACACCGTAAGCCTCAACATGAGCATTAGGCCTCGACATGAGCATCGATCAGGTACCTTCCTTACTTTCTGTGAAAAGTCATGTTATGATCATATCTCATTTTGGAGACTTGTGCTTGTGTCACCTCAAAATGGTCCTGATCAGGGGGCAAACTGTTGACCCTAACTTTTCACCCTTGTACTATCTTGGGTTTTTGTTGATTTAACTCAGTATCAATCCATGAGGTCTACCCAGATTTATGAACATGCTATTGGACTTTCTCTGTGTGTTCTGGGCATGCAATACACTTTACATTTTGCTCGAACGAGACATAATGCATAAACAAAGCACACTGAGCACATAGCATTATTTTCCAGAAAAAGCCACTTGGTGGGGCCTACATGCAAGGCCTACATGTTGATGGGGCCCACATGTAGGGTCCATATGCGGGGCCCGTATGGTGGGGCCCACATAAATGGGGCATATGACCATGTCTTACAATGTCAAATAACACTTATTTGACATGTAAAACTCATTGCATTTTACCCGTACGAGGCTTAATATGCACTACGCACATAATGAAAGAAAGACGTTTGGTCGGGAGCCTTCTCGAGACCAAATCGAATGTCCACCACATTACACAATGTTTTAGCACATAAAATGATGCTTATTGGGCATGGGGCATGCATCCCGATGTAGCTATAGTGGGCCCCACATGATGGGTCAAAATGCAATGTACGTAGCACATCACCCTATGTGTGGCACACATAGCACTATGTGTGGTGCACATAACCTAATAATTTTCAAATCCAGACCAAAAATTAAAATTTTACCAAACCCTAATTTGTCTCTATAAATATCGAGCTTGGGTTCTGAAAAATTCACTCCGGATATTGCTAAAAGCACGCCAAAACTCTGCCAAATTCAATTCCTAATTAATTAAGCACTTAATTAATTAAATTGGTAGGATTTTTAGAAACCAACAAGCACTAATTAGGTCCCTAATCACATTTGGAAGCAAGATCTTGAAGAAAAACCTACTGCCATAAGGTAAATCTTCATTTTTCTTTCATTTTCCTTGGATTTTTGCCTAAATCCTTCTATTTTTGGCTTGATCTTGTGTTTATTGGCTTCAATCATGTTTTTTTTTTATTAATGCTATTTTATAATCAAAACTATGTAAATCTAGCTTTGATCTGCCTAGATCCGAGCTAGATTTTGCATTTTTCTCGAAAACCTCCATTATGTCACTATTCTACAAGGAATATGCTACACATATAACCTTATTGTGCCACACACAGCCTATGTGTGGTGCACATAGGCCTATGTACAGCACACATAGGCCCCATATTTCATAAAAAATGTCATTTTCACCCATTTTCGCTTTGAATCTGATTTTTCCAGTAACATTAGAGGCTTGTTTATGCTTCTAATGTTCTAGATCTATCAAATATTGTCCATATCTAATTAATTTTAGCATTAAAATTGATTATCTAAGTTAATTGCTCAATTACTTGTTTGATTTGCAATTCAGAGGCCGATTCGAACTCAAAATAAGGTATTGTCTTTATTAAAGTTACGTATTTTGATATGTAGATCATTTTTATACTGATAAATTTGATTTTCTTGTAGATTAGATTCTGATGTGTGGCACACATCATGGTATGTGCGCCACACATAGCCTATGTGTGGCGCACATAGCATTATGTGCATGAGCACGTTCCCTGAAAAATTTCCCGAAAAATCACATTTTCGCTCGTTTTCAAAACCGATTTGATTTTTCTAGTAACATTTGATGTTCAAAGTAGTTCAAGTATATTGGATATATCATAAATTGATTAAATTTAATTAATTTTGGCATAAAAATTGATTTTCTACAATTAAATGCCGATTTAACTCATTAAAAATGTGATTTTTGAAAGGATTGGATTCAAATTGGTTGAGTGGCTATCTCCAATGGTTCCAAGTGATGTTAGCACTCCCATTTGATTTTCCATGATCAAACAAAAATAATTTTTGTTTAAAATAATTTTTATTTTTATTAATTTTCACAATCCGACTCGTGTAAATTTGCATGATTGTTGCTAAATAATTAACCAAATTTTGACTCTTTGTTCATGCTTTCATATAGCATTGGACTAGTCAAATAAATCTTAAATTCATTTGCTACTAATGAATTTATTGTGTTTATTTTGCATATTTATCATTCGTGCATTTTTGGCTCATGCTACCCAAGGCAAAATAGTACTCGAGGAGGAGGGAACGTTACTTAATGTCCCAAAAATGATGTATGCGAGGAGATTTGTTTAATAGGATAGGATTATTATTGATTTGTAATAATTAATCCCCTGTGTATCCCCTAATTCCTTAATTCCCTTTCACCAACCTTTTGGTATTCTTTTATTTCGTGGATGGTTTTATATTTACTATAATATATATGCTATATCATGTTACATGCCATGTCACATGCCACATCACACACCTCTATACCATGTCATGCATATGCCATGCCATAACATACTTATCTCGTATGCCAATACAATCTAAATATGCCAATATGCAATGCAATACACGCAACTTGCCATGCTATTTGCCAATATGCCATGCCATGCCATGTTACATGCCATATCGTATGCCATGACATATACCATGTTGAATACCAATTCACATACGCATCACTATGCCATGTCATGCATATGCCATGCCATTACACACATATATTGTTATGTCATATCATGCATATGGTATATCATCCACTCCATGTCATGCATATGCCATGTCATTCATTTCACATGTCATGCATATACCATGTTATTATGATATTATTATTATGTCACGCATATGATATGTCATCATATTATGTCATCATATCACATGTCATGCATATGTCATGTCATCTAAATGTCATATAGCATTATATGTCATTCTACATTCAACCTTGCAATGCCAAATCACATGTCGCGCAGTGTGCTTACATATACGCTCGTATGCTTACTTCACTTCTTCTTCAGATCTTTCTGTAACGACTTGTAATAGGCTTCACGAGTCGTGCACTTGTGATTTCAAAATATAAATTCTTCTGTAACGACTCGTGCTCTTTGTTACAAGTCGTGCACTTCATCTTTTGCCTTTGCTTTCTCTTTCTCTCTTCTGTAACGACTCGTACTGATTTTCTCGAGTCGAGCAATGCATTCTTCTTTTAGGGACTTCTTCTGTAACGACT
>CANYBF010044809.1:0-16286 GCA_948192965.1 Dalechampia spathulata
AATTAATCCCAACTATAATGGTAAAATCAATTTTGGAAACTCATAGAATAGATCTCCACCACCCAAACCCAATCTCTGAAGGGTTTAACTAGCACTCATGTTATGGGTCGGTTGGACCAATCCGGAACCATCCGGTGGTGACTCCCTTGTGACTCTTTTGAGTTTGTATCATTCCTTAAGGGAACCCCTTAGGAAGATTGCGCTTTCGCTCCAAGTGCGGTCCCCGGTCTGTGACTTTTGCAAGCCTCACTCTGGGCCCCGATAGAAACTGGTGCTCACAGCCATGTCACTATATTATACCATCATTTCACATGCCATGCATATGCCATGTTATGCTATATCATCCCATATGTCATGCTATACCTTACCGTACTATGTTATGCCTATCACTATAACATGTCATGCTGCATATTGACTTTTATTCTTTTGCTTACTTTTTTGCCTAAGGTAATTAACTCTAACTATAATAGTAAACTTAATGTTGGAAACTCATAGAAAATAGATCTTTACCACCCGAACCCATCTCTGAAGGGTTTAACTGAGTACTCATGCTATGGGTCTATTGAATAGAATCTGGAACCATTTAATGGCGACTCCCTTACGACTCTTTCAAGTCTGTATCATTCCTTAAAGTAGATACTCAAGAAGATTACACTTTTATTCCAAGTTGACCCCTAGTCCATGTATTGTAAGCCTCACTCTAGATCACGATAAAAGCCTCGCCTACAATGGTAACTTTGCTAGGGATTCATAGCAAATGAGTGGTGGCATCTAAGAGTTTCCATATCAAAATTTCCATCATAGTTGGATTAATTGTATTGCATCATGTACATAATTTGTGTCTGCACACACCACCCTTGTCTCGAGTTCAACTGGTTATTATGGGTAAGTGAGTACCTTGGACTTCATTCAACTCCTCAAGAAATTAAGTCTGCCTCCACCACTCGCTGCCTTATACTATTGATCGTTAATGATTTCTAGAATGGATAGATGCTAGGTATAGTCCTATATCGATGATTCCATTAAGTTGGATGGGTTATGGATAACATGGTGGGGGACTTAGCCTATTCTTCTTGGACTAAAGCCCATATAGTTAACCATAACCACATTCCAAAACTAGGACCCCTTGATTACATGCTATATGGATCAATGTCTTATCATATTAGTTAATTTGCTCAAATCCAACACATTTCCATATCTCATATTGCTCTACTAAGAGTTAGAATCCTTTCATGATTCTATGATGGTTGTGTAACCTCATGCCTTACTCTATTGGCATTCCCTTATCATAATAATATGATCATGTTGTATTGCTTTACTAAAAGTTAGAATGCCTTCATGATTCTATGATAGTTGCATAGCCTTATGCCTTATTTTATTAGCATTCTCTTATCATAACAATATGATCATGCCATATTACTCTACTAAGAGTTAGAATCCTTTCATGATTCTATGATGGTTGCATAACCTCATGCCTCATTCTATTAGCATTCTATTATCATAATAATATGATCATGCAGCATTGCTCTACTAATAGTTAGAATCATTCCATGATTCTATGATTATTGCATAACCTCATACCTCATTCTATTAGCATTCTTTTATTATAACAATATGATCATGTTGTATTGCTCTACTAAAAGTTAGAATCCTTTCATAATGCTATGATGGTTGCATAACCTCATACCTCATTCTATTAACATTCTCTTATCATAACAATATGATGATGTTTTATTACTCTGTTAAGAGTTAGAATCCTTTCATGATTCTATGATGGTTGTATAACCTCATGTCTCATTCTATTAGCATTCTCTTATAATAACAACATAATAATGCTATATTGTTTTGCTAAGAGTCAGAATCCTTTCATGGTTTTATGATGGTCGTCTAACCTCATGCCTTATTCTATTGGCATTCTCTTATCATAGCAATATGATCATACCAAAATGCTATTGGATTTTTACCATAATCCCTTATATGATTGGGCAATGATCACCCCTTTTGCTTACTTCACATGCTGAGATTATCATGCCTTGAGTTCCCAATTTAACTTTGGGCTAGTATTCCACCTAGGAGATATTTAGATTGATCAATCTTCATGGAGATGTAAAGGTGGTAGGGAGTGTTGTTGCATGCTACATGTTTATTAACCTTTTCATGTTTTCTATCCAACATGCATACATGCATACCCATGTAATTTTTCTTAACAAATTCCCTTTTATAGCCATAACACTGAATGTTTCCTAGCATAGGTCATGTATAAATCCTACGCATTACCTCACATGCATATACATATTAACCAATTTCCTTTTTCAGCTATAACGCTAGATGTTTCCTAGCATATGCCATACATATATCTTATATGTCGTATGACGTGTACTTGATGCAAGCACATATGCATACATATGCATTCATGATAACCTTTTTTATCATGTGCTAAAACATATCAGAATCATAGCCTTCCTAGGATCTTGCCACTCTATCTAAGGTGGTTACCACTATACTCGATGATGCATCACTTGCTACAGTTTAACAACTCATCGACCAGGCAATGGCCAAGTTTCTATCTACAGTCTAATAGAGGGCTAATGAGTCTTTCATAGACTACTTTAGCCTCTAGATGGATAAAGCTACACTAGTTAGATAAAAGCCATCAAAGTCTAATATGATCAATAACTCATCATGAGGTCACTGCTATTGTACAAAGATAAGCTAAGGTATCAAACATTCCATATGTTTAAGGATATTTATTCAGTTGGTTAGAGAATCAAACAAACCAAGGGGCTAAAGAAGAGGGAGCCTTCCTTTGTTAAACCTAAAACCACCACCTACATCCAAACACTACATAATTCCCACTACATTAATGCTATACAAACACTAAACCCCATGCTCTAAAATACTACCCAAGCCTGGAGGTACTCGAATCTTAGGATGCCACTTTCTAAGGTCTTTAGGCATCTCCAAAAAGCCAAGTTTATTAAGTTACTTGAGCCAAGCTTCCAAACACCACCCCAAACTTTAGTAGACACTAAAACCTACTATCACTACCACCAAAATCATGGCCACAACATTGATGACTGGTGCTCTCTTAGGTAAGTCATCCAACATCGATGATTCAGGTGAACTTGAGGATCCCTAGAAATCCAAACCTTCTACCAAAATAAAGCCATTATCAAACTGCCATAAGACTAATAACACCTATATGATCTAATCAAGGCTCTCAGATTCCTTAATCCTCAACTCTTTCTTTCCCCTTGACAGTGAGGAGATTGCCCAACAGTATGATCGAGCTCTTAAGTTACCTAATTTAGATGACACCATTGATCAATAATTCACCATCTTTAATGATGTTTATGACTTGTCAGCCTTGATAACACTGGGGAAGATTATTGCTACATCCTCTATTAGTCTAGATGATGATCTATAGAGTTTGGACATGGGAGATTTGCTACTTTCAAAGGTCTATGAGGATATCGTTACTCTAGTAGATAGTAACTTTGATGAGCTTTTGTATGAGGATGATAACATCCTAATTTTTGTATTATTTAATGATGATGTAATCATTTCCAAGTATAATATAATAAAAAATAACTTTGCTTATGTTTGTAATGTGTATTCCAATGGAATTATGAATAAACATGAGCATCTTTGACATTAATACATCATGCATAGAAAATGTTAACATTAACACATATGATAAGCCTTGTCTACTCCAAATTGCATCAGACTTGATCTCTGAAGAGAGAGCATAACTAATTAGATTATTGAAACAACATTTGAAAGCCTTTGCTCTAGGCTGTGAAGATAGGTCGGGTATTGATAGAATCATTATGGAGCATAAAATTCTGTTCAAGCCTAGGTTTGAGTCAGTTAAAAAGAAGTTGCATTGCCTCTAACCAAAATAGGTTCAAAAGGTTATAGAGAATATTAAGAAGTAGTTAGATGCTAAGTTCCTTAAGGTGGTCAACTATCCAAAATTGTTGGCCAATGTGGTTTCGGTTCCCAAGAAAGATAGCAGGGTTAGGGTTTATGTAAACTATAGGGATCTAAACAAAGCATGCTCAAAGGATGAATTTCTTATGCTGGTTAATAGTACAATTACTAGTGCTATGTATTCATTTACCAATGGATTCTTTGGGTATAACCAGATCCTAATGGCTATTATTGACAAGGTGAAGATAGCTTTCTTCATAGAATGGGGGGCCTATTGCTATAAAGTCATCCTCTTCACCTTGAAGAATGCAGAGGCTACTTACCAAAGAGCCGCAATAACCTTGTTGCATGATATGATCTACAAAGAGGTCAAAGTCAATGTAGATGATATAATAGTGAAGTCTCCTACTAAAGAAGAGCATCTGACTACTCTTGATAAGTTTCTCATAAAGGTTGAGAGGTATGGGCTCAGGCTGAATCCAAAGAAATGAACATTGGGGGTGATATTCGGTAAACTGCTAGGTTATGTAGTTAGTTAGAGGGCCATTGAGGTAGATCCAGATAAGGCAAAGTCAATCTATGAGATGATTATTCCTAAAATAGAGACCAAAGTCAGGGGATTTCTAAGATAACTTCAGTATATTAATAGGTTCATTGTTAAGCTCACTACCATATATAAGCCTATCTTCAATCTTTTAAGGAAGAACTAGCCTTTGGTTTGGGATAAGAATTGCCAGTTTGCATTGAAGAGGGTGAAGCATTCCCTCTCAAACCTACCAATTCTGCAATTGCCTCAGTCTAAGAAGCCTTTGTTACTCTATCTAGCCTCGGAGGAGGAGTTAGTGGGTGCTATAATTGCTCAGGAAAATGATACTAGCATCAAGCATGTAGTTTACTATTTGAAGAAGAAGCTATTGCTAATATAGTGCAAGTACAACACTATCAAGAAGCTATGCATGGCTATGATTTGGTTCTCTAAAAGCTCAAACACTACTTCCAATTATACAAAGTTTAGATGATCTCCAAGGTCAATCCAATGAAGTATTTGTGTGAAGCTCCTTCAGTGGTGGGAAATCTTTCCAGGTGGCTAATCCTATTATCAAAATTTGATATGTAGTACATCATTAAGAAATTGATCAAAGGTAGAGTGATTATTGAATTTTTAGCATCCATGTCGATGGATGTTTCTGAGACTTTTGAATTGGACATCCCAGATGAACACTTGGGGGAGTTAATATCTAAAAATGGTAGTTGTACTTTAATGGCATAATCAACAGAAGAGGTGTAGGTATAGAGGTTGTAATAATCACTCATGAAGGTGAATTGACCATGCTCTCAAAGCAGCTAAGCTTCCTAGCCATCAACAACATGGTTGAGTATGAGGCATGCCTATTTAGACTTGAAGTACTGTTGATGATTAGGGCCTAGAAGGTTAAAGTGTTTAGTGATTCAAAGCTTATCATTCACCAGTCCATGACTAAGTGGGATATCAAGAAAGAATGACTCAAGCCTTATGCCAAATACATGAAGCTTATGATTTACAACTTCAACTCATGCAAATTCATTCATAACCCATATAATGAGAATCAGATGGTCGATGCCTTGGC
Source organism: Dalechampia spathulata (assembly GCA_948192965.1). Classification (NCBI taxonomy): domain Eukaryota; kingdom Viridiplantae; phylum Streptophyta; class Magnoliopsida; order Malpighiales; family Euphorbiaceae; genus Dalechampia; species Dalechampia spathulata. The sequence goes on from CANYBF010044809.1 coordinate 5,541, forward strand.
CATACTGGCTTTGGTATGTGAGCAATTGCAGTGTCAATTTTGGCCTATATTTATCAAGTAGTCAAAGATTCCTTGTTATGAGGGCAAACAGGTTATGATACTAGACTAGCAAGATGAGACCCCATGGTGTGCCGATATTATGAACTTTTTAAGAATCGATACTTTTTCAGAGGAAGCTAATAAGACTGATAAGCTAGCTTTATAGAGGATAGTAGCCAACTTAACATAGCTTTAGGGTGTTCTTCAATGCATATTAAGGAATGAGATCGAGACAATTATGCAGACAATACATGATGGTACTTATGGGTCCTATATAAATGGATTCACCTTATATAGAAAGATCTTATGCTAAGGTTACTTTTAGCTCACCATAGAGATAGATTGTATACAATTTATATGATGATGTTATGAGTGTTAGATTCATAAAGATACGAGTCATATCCCACTGGTTAAATTGCAAAATTTGATAAGGTTGTGGCCTTCTCAGCTTAAGGAATTGATAATATGGGTGAGATCTATTCTAATGCTTTTAATGAACATTGTTACATACTGGTGGTTGTCAACTACTTCTCTAAGTGGGTAGAGGCAGAATCCTACAGTAAAATAGGGGCAAAGTAAGTTGCTAAGTTTATAAAGAAGAATCTCATATGTCAATATAGGGTACCACATCACTTAGTGTCTAAAAATGGTGTGCAATTTTAGAGCCAAGTATTTGATCTACTAGAAAGATATGGGATCAAGCACCATCAATCATCTCCATATTGCCCTCAAGCTAATATGATAGTCAAAGTGACCAATAAGATGATCAAGAAGATTTTAGCCAAGATAGTATAGACTTATAGGGATTGACATGAGCAATTACCATTTACTTTGTAAGGTTACAGAACCACTGCAAGGAGTCCTATAGGTGCTAGCCCTTACTCTTTGGTTTATGGGATAAAAGTCATATTGCTAGTTGAAGAGGAGCTGAAATCACTTTTGGTCATCTTGGAAGTTTAATTGCCAGAAGCCGAGTGAAAGAGGGCTAAATATCAAAAGTTGGTTGCTATTGATGAGAAGCAATTGAAGGCTCTTCATCATCTACAACTGTACAAGAATGCATGGTGAATGCGTTTAACAAGAAAGTCAGACCTATTGCTATATGGGAAGGTGATCTAATTCTAAAACAAGCTAGACTAGCTATTTGTGACCCATACAGGAAATTCAGACCTAATTGAGAAGGCCCATTCATAGTTAATAAGATTCTATTTAAAGGCACCATTTATATTTCAGACTTGGAGGGTAATAAATTCTCCAAACCTATCAACCTTAACTGGTTGAAGAAATACTTCATCTAGAGCAAAGGGTAAAAACAAAGAAAAAGAAAAAATGATGGCTTGATGAGTTGAAAATCCACTCAGAAAACTCATGTAAAAGTTAGAGCTCTTAAAAGCAAAAGAAGAGTGTTAAAATAGTTAATTAGAAAATCTCGCAGAAGACTGGTCAGCAAAAGGGGTTAAGTCTAATGCATATTGGAACCTCTATATTGGTTTTAACATTTCTTAAGTAAATGCTTTAATCTCATAAATGCAAATGGAATGCATATCCTATCACACCCCTAACGATGTAACACGCTCCTATGGAATAGTTAATAGTCTTTGAATATGTGAAAACTATTAATTATTCTACAAGGGATGTGTAAAATATTTTTTATCTATAAACATATCATGCATCGAATTCTATATAAGACATGTTGATGTTTACTCAATTACTTATTATACCATCATAAAAAAATATAAAATATCTTAAACATGAGTATTCTTTACAAAATCACCATAATATAGCATTGAAATGCCCCCTTAACTCAATAACATTGAAAACTATTTGTAAATGCTCCATAATAGTTCAAATATCATGGAACTCTATTTCACTAACTAATAACATCATCTGTCTTCCATTGAGGTTTGTAGAAAATACTTATTTCATGATATATAAGTCATCAATGTCATTTCAATCAATTAAATAATTTAGTAACCATAACTATTCATAATCATAACCATAACCACCATAATTATCTTTAACAAGATAATACCAATGTAATATAACATTAAATGAAATCATAGTAACACTTCTGTATCACATTCTGCAATCATAGTTAACCTTTATCAAATAGCATTAAGAACATTAACTACCTATTTTTGTATAATGCCATATTACATTCACAATGGTCTATTATCATGGATCAATAATAATTGACAACTATATCATATAAGATCAATAATAATCATTCTTTATCTAAATCATATCATAATTTCATCTTTGAAATAAATAGTTCACTATATGCACTCATATCGTGCCTTTTCTTTCACTTTGCCTTTACTTTTTCAACATAACATAGAATGTTGTGGAAATATGAACATAAATACTATAAATAGTCATCAGTGACTTCCTCTGAGTAAAATATTATATATAAGCCATCATGTCTCTAAAAACATCAATATATGTACACTTGTAGTGCACCTGTAATAACATTATCTTTTCATTTCATTGTAATCAAGGAATAATGCATGACTATATGTATGTAATCATGCTATGCATTCTCCCTTTGATTTTCTTGTAACATTTCCTTTCATTTCTATATGATTGTGCACAATCTCGTACTACGTCCTATATGTATCGACATTCATCTCTCGTAGGAAGGCAATAAAATTGTATAGTTAAATGAACCTGTATTTTTAATTCTAATTAGGAATGCTACTATATGATTCTATTGAGGGAACCCATATTATTAATTTCAATCAAGAATGTTGACCCAGTACGCTTTCAGATCATCTAGCTCTGTATCATTTATGTATCATTTCTCTCTTTTACCACCTTATATCTTCTGTATGACATGTCATGAATATGAATGTCCATGTAAATGATTCATGACATGATACATATGCATTATGCTTAATTCCATGATGAATATGAAAATTAATAAAGTATAATATCAATCTTCTACCTTAAATCATTATTCACAATCCATATTAATTAATATTTCATTAATAAAGAAAATAGATATCATGTAGCATCTCTGTACATGTGACAATTGACCTTCCGACCTTATTTAGTAAATTAGAATATCATAAAATATAACCTATATACTTTAACATTCATTTTCAATATAGCAACTATTATTCAAAAGCATGACACATATATCATCACAGAATATTATCCTTTATGCTATAAATTTTCAATAATGCATAAAACATCATTATAAGAGAACATTCGTAATTCATTTCCTATATAGACTCATCATAAGGTATTCTAATTATGGTAAATAAATAAATAAATAACTATAGTGTACTTATGTACACCTTTCCACTATTGATCGAGTTATCAATCATGGAAACCTTAGATAGCATAAACTTGTTTAGATGATTAGTAGTCACTGTCACTGTTCCTCCGTTGAGTCCGTGACAAATTTTATTATTCACTTAATTAGTAAAGCCATTTACATTTTGTATAAAGTTTCTCACCATAAAGAATTCATACATATCCATTTCATGTAGTTATACTCCAATTTCTAGTCATGATAGTCATATTTGGACATTTTCATGTTATAGCATTACATTCATCATAAGTAATAATTTTATATGCTTTCCGACCAATTAAGCATCTTAAATAAATTACTATTCATTATGAATATTTAATCATCATTGAATCATATTTAAACAAGTCATAAGTAATTACCCTTATTTATATCATTACACACCCATGCATTCAAGTATAAATGCATATACAAGTCATACATGTAATTTGGCCATCCTTAATGTTCTAGTCATTTTCATATTCATTAAGTATACTTAATTAAATACAAGTGAAATCCATTTGAGAACATAATAGACCATTAACCTCATTCATGTCTTAATGCCTCTATATATTCAAGTACATGCATACATTTAATTCATATATAGGCATTTTAGCATGCAGATCATGTATCTTGATCAATTCAACATGTAAGGAACATTAATTAATCATGACTCAAACATAAGACATTAAGGTCAATTTATATCTCTAAGTGTATATACATTTATATAACAATGAATAATGAGGTTTAGATATGAATAGCTTTAAGTTTGGAAGCTTGGAATATGCATTCATTAAGTTAGCAAACATACAAGGCATGTTACTATTCATTTTGTAAGGTGCACTATTCATTTGGTATGCTACACTATTTATTTGGTCATTTTCTTTCATGAAATCTTCATGTTTTTACCTTACTTGTTCATGCCTTTATATGACCTTATGGGATAAGTTATGAACTATGAAGGATATTCACATTTATACCATCATTTAATTCATGAATCAAAGTATTAATCTACATAAACAAAGTATCAAAACATAGACATTTAAGGTTTGCAACTCAAACTTATGAAAACCAGAAAATGCAAATATCATTTCTACATGTACTTATAGTAATTGAATTTTTAAGCTATCCTCTTTGCCTTTAATATAAATAAGCCATATACCATTAGAAGCTAGCTTAATTAAGCTTTCTTTCAAGCTATAGCATACAAATTATCTCATCCTTTAAGGCCTCCAAAAGTAAAAAGGTCTCATGCATTATATATCATGCCAAAATGCACTATTTTGGTTACTATTTATGTACCCTTATGGATACATCCCACTTTTGATAGCTCAAATAAAATTGAAATTAATTAAACTTTATACAGTTAGAAACTAGACTTAATAAGATTTAATTTGATATATTACACAAAATTTTTAGATAACATTAAGGCCTTTAAAAATGAATTTTACACAAGGGTAAAAATTCTGTTCAAGATCAAATCTGGTTTTCATACATTTGTATTCCTTTATTCATTTAACATCTAAACCACCTTAAAATCATGCCATACTAAATATACACATGAATATACCTATTACACATATTTAAGCCTTATAGGTCAGCAACCATGCACTTGAACACACTCTAAGATAGTGTATACACAAGTTTATCATGTAAGCACCAAGGCTGCCTACTTTTCTTCTCTTTAGCATTTTCATAACATGATTTCATTTTTCATACAACCAAATTTTTTTTATTCATTCTAACACCATATTCAATCATATTTAATCACAAAGCAATGCATTACATACTTATACCAAATTAAAACCTAAGAAACCAAAATTTCTTACAAAATTTTTTCATTTTGAACAGCAACTTTATTTCCATCATCACTTAAATTTTCTACCAACTTCATGCATTTTTCATGTTCTTCATCATAAATAATCACCTCAAGCACCTTATACACATTTAAAACAGCAACTTAAGAGTCATTTACATGTAAATTACCTTAGGGTTTTCATGCAAAATTCATCCATACTCAACACTCAATCAAAACACTTTAATCATGCAAAATCAACCTTCCACTTTCACTTTCTCATATGATTCTATCAAAATTTATACATATACATGCACTTCTATACTTGGCCAAATTTGTCTAGCTCCAATAACATGAGTTACATCAAAGATTAAGAAGTAATAAGTATGTATACAATGAAAACTAATAAAAAATAACATGAAAATCTAATTTTACATTAAAATTTACCTTGGAGAAGTGATTTTCTTTAAACTAGAAGCAAAAGAGAAGGAGAAGAGGAGTATTTCGAATTGGGGAAGAGAGAAATACATAAAAACTACCCATATTTCTCTTTTAATGGATATTTATTTGATTTAATATAAAATTCAAAGAAGGAACCAATCATATATTGACACTTGTCAACTCCCTACTAGTTTACTTATTTAACTTTACTTCTTCATCTTTTATTTATTTATTTCTTCAAAAATATAAATGATATAAACATTATAACATACATGTCAAACTAGAAGCAAAAGAGAAAGAGAAGAGGAGTATTTTGAATTGGGGAAGAAAGAAATACACAAAAACTACCCATATTTCTCTTTTAATTGATATTTATTTTATTTAATAAAAAATTTAAAGAAGGAACCAATCATATATTGACACTTGTCAATCCTCTACTAGTTTACTTATTTAACTTTACTTCTTCATCTTTTATTTATTTATTTCTTCAAAAATATAAATGATATAACCATCATAACATAACATTGCAACATACATACATAAATTTTAGTTTCCATATTTACCCTTCACATTTTTATGAAATAACATTTATGTCCCTAATTAGCACTTAACTTCTAATTAATTCTAACTTCTCTTAAACTTCCATTTACATATCTTAACATATACTTTCTCATATAATAATACGTCTAATATGCCAAAACATCACATATTACATATAAATTCCATCATTAAGCTTCATGAAAAGCATTCAACATAAGCATGTCGAATTCATATCCATAATGCATCTTATGCACATTTTCATCACTTTAACCATCTTAATGATGGAATTTATATTACATATAAATTCCATCATTAAGCTTCATGAAAATCATTCAACATAAGCATGTTGAATTAATATCCATAATGCATCTTATGCACATTTTCATCACTTTAACCATCTTTTCACTTTCTTTTCATTTCATAATATTTTCGCATCTTAAACATTCATTTATCGCTCATTTTACATTCTCATAGCATAAACATGTCATATATATTTTGTTATGCTTACAACTTTTCTATATATAGTCTCTTTCCATTATTCACCTTTTAACTAAATAAATAATGTATGTATATACATAGTAATTCTCATTAGCACTTTAAGAACATTTAATTCACTAATAATCACCCTTAAGTCCATTTTCATTTTATTACCATCTAACATGCACAAATCATATTCTTACCTTACCTTTATACATACATTCACAAATTTAAGCATTTTCTATACTTCATGTATTTTATTACCATGAAATACATGCATACATATATACTTTGATATTTAACATAATTAATCCATGCTTGCACATCATTATAGGATGATCATAAAATACATATGCATGCAAGAATTTAAGATGCATACTAGGGTATGACATGTTCATAAATTTAGCCATAAGTAAAATAAGTTACAAATTTAAAGCATTGTTTTATTATCTAACATCTCATGCACTATAAAAATCTAAGTGTAGCATTGCACCCATAACTTATAATTGTCATCTGTAGTAGATCTGGCTCCAGGGATCTCTACTGGCATGATCCTACAACGAGGCTAAGTCCTCTCTACATGCTCTAGGAAGCAAGATAGTAGTTGCCCTCCCTCGAACTTAGACAGTGATCAAGGGATAGTTTGCCTCTGACCATACTGATGATAAAATCTAGTAGGGCTATAGCGAACATGGCCTCAAAATCTCGATAATGGTATGCAATCTATTAAGGTCCTCACTATCATATACTGGATGTTCGACCAAGGATAGACCCACCTGACCTCACTCTCGCAGATGGCCCTCATTCACTCGACCCAATTGTTGAATGTCATTGTTCTGATCTCGCTGAAGGTGAGCCTCTCCGCATGTGGCTATAAGGTACATATCTCTGAGGATCAGCCATCGATGGTGCAAGGATCCCTAACTTCTCTTGAAGCTAAATTTGTAAAAAAAATGAAAAGAAAAGAAAAAATGAATAAAAAGATAAAAATAAAAGCTTGATAAATTAAAAACCTTACAAAAGACTGCTTATGAAAAAGTTAGAGTGACCTACTGAATTGAAAACCCAAAGGGGCAGTTCAAGCACAAGTTAGGGTCTAAAGCAAAATTAAATGACCCGATGAGCCAAAAACCTCACAACAAGTTACTCATGCAAAATTTAGGGCAAAAATATAACTTTCATAAGTTGAAAACTTGCAAAGGTGGCTTCGAATTTATACTCATAATAGAAGCAGACTACCACTGAGGTGTCTAGACTAACCCCATCTCACTTTATCCATCCCAAAGATCATCTCTCCTATGATCATAGGGAATGGGATCCAACTCTACTCCATCTGGTCTACCATTAGACCAATCATCAAATTCCTATGTCTAGATGGATCAATAAAGAGAAACTATGCCAGCAGTCCAAATCCTACTATCCTCAACCATAAAGGGGTAGTCACTAGTTTATTACTACACAGTCAGAAGATAGTGGAGAGATCTACAAAGCCATTTATAGTTAGTAAGAACCTTAATGTAGTAGGGCTAATGTCGAATGCCTTAATTAGATAAGAAATTACCTCTCCAGTAGGCATAGGTATCATCAGCATTGCTGTCATGCTACATAAAACTCTGAGGATAATAGTAAACTCTGTGTACATTGGACACAACATTACATGTCCAAACTAAAAGACATGGCTACCAGATTCTAGAACTGTACAACAACATGCAAAAAAAATAGTATTAATGGAGACCTACTCGAATAACTTCAAGTATTAAAGTCCATACATGCTTAGTCGGCTCCACTTAGTGTCACACCTTTTTGTGATGCAACATGCTCTCATAGAATAATTAATGATCTTCACTAAATGAAAACCATTGATTATCCTACAAGGGATGTAATATATATATATATATATATATAACACCCATGTTGTATTTTAAAGTTTGCGGAAACATATTAGAATATTAACCTTACATTACATACTTACATTTACTACCTTATATATTATTTTATTAAATAACCTTAAACTGATCCAAGTCCTCGCTATCAAAGAGAGTTACCCTGAATTAGTGCCTTAGGATCCGTGCAATCCAATTATCCATTAACCTGCATTCATCAAATGATGAATACTGAGTATTTCACTCAGTGGTGCTATAATCATGAATATAGTAAAACATATGTTATATATATAATAGATTTAATAATCTTAATCATCATATAACATTTAGCGTATCATTTTTGTGCATCACTTAACAATGACCACTATTATTTATTCACTAAATTATTTAGAACATAATTCATTGAGATAAAACTATATTAATTTTCTTTGCCATCCTACTTAGTACTTATCTTCCTTGAATCAATAATTCTTTCAGCGTTACTTTTAAAGCAAAGTAGTCTTGAAACGTGTATACTTCATTAATTATTATATACCAATATTCACTATTTCATTACTATAAAATATTTCTTAATATGTTCATATTATATAATCATGAGGATTACCAACTTATCTATATCATACTATAATTCTTCAGTATATCGATGCTACTAATAATCATAACTCATTCATTCAAAATTAAGTTATCTATAATATTTTTATCCTCATGTTATCAACATTAGAAAACGGTAATCATATAACATTATTTCACCATAATGTTCTCGATAATCTATAATACTTTAGCATATGTTTAAATCTCATATCATCATTGCCATAATTATCTTCAATCTATAATAACTCCTATAATTACTAATATGTGTCATAATTATTATCCCTATTAATATCTACCATATAAATAGCATCAACGATTTCATCATCATTATGAAAATGCGACCATATTTAACATTCTTCATACCATATAGAAACTATCATGTTTTTGTATCATTTATTCATGTGCACATATAATGCTTTCATTATATCTTTCAATGAACCTTCATGACATATGAATGATAATATTTGATAATAAGAATGCATTCATGTTATGCATTCTCCCTCTTATTTTCTTGTAACATTTCATTTCATATGCGCTTTCATATATTGGGCCATTTCATAAGTACGCTTAGTACTAGGTCTTTCTTATCATATCATATATATGGTTCAACATATTGGAACCCATTCATTTCTTTTCCTTTCATTTATTTTCATATCATTTTCCTTTCTGTTTAATTCCTGTAGGAATTTCATTTTATTCTTTCATTTGTTTTCCTTGTTCCTTATTCTCCATGTCATGCCATGAATATGTATATATTAATTGACGTTTCATGACATGATATGTATGCTTTACGCTATGATGCTATGATAAGAAAATGTAAGCATCATGATAATGTATCATGCATCATTTATTCCATACTTCACCCAATTCTTTCATCATCCATTTCATATATTCATTATCATTAAATATAATAAAAATCTTATCATAACATAAAAAAAACATTAAATTATTTAGCATTGACCTTGATTAATATCTCATGCTACCCAAGGATGGATTCTTGAAGTGGAGGAAATGTTGCTACACATCTTGGATTTATGTAAAAATGAAGACTTAGTTGTAATAGAATAGGTTTTTGTTTTATTATTTTCCTGGGTTATATTCTTTTTACATGTCCCATGTATTCCTCTATCTCTCTTATCCCTTTCACTAGACATTACTTAAGTTTTATTTTTCTATTATATTTTCCATAATATAAGTCATGTCATATACCATCTTATACACAACTATCCTATGTCATATCACTTATTATGTCATATGCCACTATGTCATCTATGCTGTCACATCCTGCATTACGTGAACTTATGTGCATTTATAAATTAATGTTATGATGAAATTTCTATGTTCATAATGTGATTATGGTATAGAACAGTGAGTATAATAATCAGAAATACAATTTAAGCTTGAAAAAGGGGTATTTCATTTTCCGACGCAAACCCCTAATTGGATGGAAAATGGTACTCAAACTTCGTTTCGGAGTTATATACTTTGAATTTGAATAAACGATTTTGACTTTTGTGCTCATGTTAACTTTATCGAGACATATGTGAATTTTGAAAATTTTAGTATAAAAATTATTTTTGACGTTAAAATTAAATATTGACGATATAAGTGGGTAAAAATTTAGAAGTTTTCTTAGAAATTAAGTGATAATGATTTAGTATGTTGTGTTTTAAGAATTATTATTTATG
>CANYBF010044825.1:0-12535 GCA_948192965.1 Dalechampia spathulata
ATATATATTAACATACTTAGCATACATAACATAATAAACTAATAAATCAATAACATATTACATCTACAAATATATTATAAATAACTAATTCAACCCTCAAACCTCATAATATATTTACACTAACAAATTATTATATTTAAACTTATAATATACATTTAACAATATAATTAACATATAAATTAATCATATACATATAAATTAATCATATACATATAAACAACTAAATAATTATGTTTAAACATATAATATTTATTTAACTAACTATATAATAAGCATATAAATTAATAATATACATATAAACATATAAATAATTATATATAAATAATTATATTTAAACATATAATATACATTTAATTAACAATATAACAATTTCTTAATTTTATCAACTAATAATCAATTAATTTTTTTAAATAAAAAACGTTTTTAACATTACCTGGGTTGTGGGGGTTGTGGGGGTTGTGCGTGGATTAGCAGAGGAACTGGGAAAAAAAAAACAATTAAAGGGGGAGGAGGAAGGAAAGAAAAACAAAATAAACGAGGGAGAGGGAAGAAGAACTTACTTGTGTTTCAGAGAGGGAAGCCGAGTGAGAGAGATGAGAGAAATGAGGAATTAAAGGGGTGGGGGGTTGGCCGCCATTAATACCGGCGGCCAAGTCAGTCCGCGTCAGGTGGCAGGCAAAAGACAGGCAAAAGACAGAGGCAGATTCCCATGCGCGGTAGAGTAATGTTGGCCGCTGCTATTACCAGCGGCCAACTCCACGTGCCACCCTCTCACTATCCACGTCGCCCGCCACATCAACTCCTCCACGCCACGTCATCCGGCCACCGGTACACCAAATCCGGAATTTTTTTTGGTTCCACCCCAAATCCAGAAAATCCGTTTTTCAAAACACCAAATGCAGAAATTGCCCCTATGATTTTTTGGAAGGAAGGAGTATGATTTCTAGAGAACGGAGGGGCAAAGATTGGAGAGAGAGAGAGGAGGAGGAAGTAGGAAGGAGGAAAAAGAGCAGTAGCCAGCCAAAAAAGCCCAGCCCAAAAAAGATTTTAAAAATTGATATAAACTAATTATTTTAATAATTTATATAATTCGTACAATATTAATTAAAATTATTAGGAAAAAGAGATATAATGCTCAAAAAATTAAAAAATAAATTAAAATAATTGAATAATTATATAGGTTAATTATTTTAATCAATTATATTAATTAAATAAAAATCTATTATTTAGATTAAAATAATTATATTACCAATAATTTATATAATTATCTAGATAATAATGGAGAAAATTAAGATTAATTATTTAGATTAATTAATTAAAAATAAGTAATTACAATCATTATTTAATTAATTAGTTTTCAATAATTAAAAAATCAATTATTATTATTAAATATAATTCACTAAGTTAATTAATTATGTAATAATAACTATTTAAAGAGAAAATAAAAAATAATTAAATTAATAACTTGTAGTTTAAGTTAATTAATATATTATAATTCTGAGAATGTGTTATCAATTGAAAATATTTTATTAAAATGTTGAATCATATAATGTTATAAAGAGAGGTTAATTATTTAGGTTAATAATATATATTAAAATAATTATTTAGACTTGTAATATTAATTAAATTCAAAATATTATAATTATTATAAGTATCAAAAATTCAATTTTATTTTTTCTCAATAAATTAAAATTTTACATTTTACCTTTTTCATTTGGTGAATTTCTGACTCTGGCACTGATAGTATGTATTTATAAGATGATAGTATATGTTGTTAACAAAAAGATGAAGAATGATTACCCACAAACTTGTGCATTAAATATATTGAATTATGAATAGAATTGCATAGATAATTTTTGATTCATGAACATCTTTCATATGTAGCATGCGTGGGTGATATTTTAATTTGATTGAAAATATTCGTACAATAAATATGTTCACAACTATTAAATAAAAAAAATTTTCCCCACCTAAAAGGATTGTTTAGTAGATTTCATTTGTGCATGTTATTCAATAATAAATTCTTAGAGCATATCAAATAAAAGTATTTTATTTTTTAATTTATAATTATTTCAAACCATTAATAATGTTTAGCTAAATAATTATTTTATTATTAACTCTTTTTAAAAGTAATTTAAAAAATTATAGTACTTGGAATTGGCAATGGAGAGATAATGTTTAAAAAATTCAAAATATAAAGGTAATGATCACAGTATAACAAGAAGTGAAAAAAGTATTAGAAACAGATCAAATTTTACTTGTAAATCGGCTAGGTATCGCTACAATAAAATGCCGCAGCAAGGGCCCGAGTAAAGGGTTCCAGTTCGAGTAGAGTCGTTAAACGTAGAAGTAGAGGTGTTTATGGGTTTCTTCTGGTGACTCAAATGCCACAATTTGGGTTTCTTTCGAGGATACCTGATTGTAGAATGAGAGATATGTTGCCCATCATACGGTTCAGGGAGGAAATTTTGATTAAAAATTAACAGAACAAAAAACATAGAAACCACACCTGATAAGGTTAAAAACGTTCTTTCATTCAACAATCAAACATTCTGCAGTAATGTGTTGGCCTTTGTAGCATCAACTTCTAGCAAATTTGAAGGTGTTGAATAATAACATCTGTTTGTAAAAAGTCTATTCGGAATTGACAGCTCTGGCTCATGTTACAAAATTTGAATGATACCACCCTTACGAATCAATCAAACCTCCAGAAAGCTGAGAAGAAGAAGAATCTCCGCAATCAATCCCACAATTTGGGATTACGGCTTAGTAAGTGAAGCTTATGCCGGTGAAATGAACTAGTTCGCTACCATACTGAATGAGAGACTTGGAAGCTTAATGATGCAGTCGAGCGCAAGACAAGATTCTTGAATGTTGGCAGATGATGTATTCCATATTTAGGTTTCACTTCATGGAGAAGTTGACAGCTAATCCTTGAATTGCACCATACACCTTGATCAACATAATGTCAACATGAATATTTTCTACACAGCCCCAGCTAAGCAGGATACTTCTTTAAGAGAGAGTGGCCAGAACGGCGAAAGTGCAACAACCTTCCCAATCACGATCAGTGTAGGTGAAACTAAATTGGCTGATGCAATTTCATCAGCAAGATCCTTTAGTTCTGAAAAAACCTAGATTATTGCAGGCGAACATGATTAGTTTGAAGCATCAATACATCAAACAAAAACTATTTAATATGCATATATGAGAGCCTCTAATATGTCAAGTTAGCAACATATGTCGATGCTTAAAATTCCCCATGAATATGATGAGATTACATGGAAAGAACACAAACATGAGTATTTGGAACAAGAATAGAAACAATGGATCATCCAATATATGACTGATTTAACCCTTCTCTTGTGCATTGTCTTTACCTTCAATGGTAAGTGAGGGAAGAATGCATTTCATTTCTCAATAAGTACGCATCCTATTTAGTTGTCACTTACGATCTTCAAAACTTTCAATATATTCACAGGTTAATTACATAAATGGAATTACCAATACTTTGACCATTGTAACAAAATGCTATCAATACTTTAAGTTGTTTCTATTCAGCAACAGAATTTAATGATTAAGTTGACATATCAAGCCAACCTCATCTGATTATTTTAAAGAAACCTATGCAACAATATTTAACTATCCAATTCAAATTCAGATGTCAATAGTTCTTTAAGCAAAAGATGTAAGTTGGAACTTATGATGACATCTCATTAGGTTTTAAAGAAACATGAGATGTCATCTTGATCCTTTAGCTTGCCGTTTTGATATGATGGCAAAAGTAGTTGAACCGTTTATGTAATTAGCCCATATATTTGCAATAGGATTGACTTTAACCAAATTATTATTTTTGTTGAAAACAAGCACCAACAAAAGAGAAGGAAAGAACCTTCTCTAAACAGCCAGACAAAAAAAAAAAAAAAATTACTGCATGTTCTCAAGGGGTATTTTAGTAAGAGAACCATTCCAATTCTGCATCTGCATGTAATTTAGCAAAATGGTTAGGATTCAACGTACCACTCGCTGTTGAAGCGTTGTCCCTCGCTCCACTGCTGCAGCAGGTGTATTTTCCGGGAGACCGTTGAACATCAACTTAGTGGCAAGCGAAGGGAGGGTTGCTAAGCCCATGTATACAACCAAGGTTGAATCAGCGTCAGCTGCATTTTCTGCCACAAAAAGTGGATCTGTTCCTCCTTTCCTTGAATGTCCTGTTAAAAATCTAACACTATTTGCAACACCCCTGTGAGTTAATGGAATCCCCAACTCTGCTGCAATCCCTGAGGCAGCTGTGATACCTGCATAACAATCAACAACAATCACACACTGGTTGCCACTTGTTGGTGGTTTTTAACCTTCTAAGACGATCAGGTATAAAAGCTTGAAAGAAATGAAAAAGGAAAACCAGAGCAAAGCAATAAAATTAGTTCATGATGCTGTTTTTAATAGAAATCATGTCACATTCAGTTCAATGTAGTGCCAGTCACTGATTTTAGTGGCAATTTTGTCAGCATATATCCCTAGATATCACTGTCTTCTTAATTTCCTTCTCATCACATCACACTTCAAGGAAACGCATTAAGGAATGTACTTGTACGACTTAACAGGCATTATGACACTGTTGTGCAGTACTGATAGAGTAGACCTTAATAGCAAAACGAGGAGAAACTCAACTTATCAATATGTGATTGCTCTCCATCACCTGATCTTAGATGTATCCAATTATCGACAGGTAAATAGATACATAATGAAATCGGTCAATATGTTCCATCTTGTCATAAAGACGGAACATGCAATACACTTATCAGCCAAAGATACTAGGCATTGCCACAATATTAGATTATCGGATTTCATTCAAATTCTGTTGGGCTAAATTCCAATGATCACTTTCTAATGTGGCTGTCATTTTTGAGAATGACTCCATCTAGCAGATATCCCTAACTTGAATGCAGTGCAACCTAGTAAAATTACTATCAGAGCCATTTGAACAAGTCACCAAGGATGGCTCTGACAGCAGGATAATCATTCTATCAATACATTACATAATCCAGTTCCACCAAAAATCATTAAATTCATCTAATCATTTTCTGATGCATTAGCCACATTTACGATAATGAAACATTGATAACACACTTAAACTACAACCGTAACAGAATCATACCCGGAATGACTTTAACTTGAATTCCCTGCTGTTGTAGAAAATCCATCTCCTCTCCGCCCCTTCCAAAGACCTAAAAGAACGCAACAAAATGTATCACCAAAATCTCTACATAACTGATGATATCACCTTTTACTTGAAAATTCTCGAAACAGCAACTCACCAGCGGATCCCCTCCTTTAAGTCTCACAACAGTGGCACCGGCTTCAGCGAAACTTAACAGCAGCTCATGTATCTCCTCCTGTGCAAAGCCAACTTTAGAATGACTCTTAATCTCATTTCAGAAAGAACCAAATTCAACGCAATCTAAGAAATGTTTAACAAACAATGTACTGTGAAGTGGACAAGTTACCAACTACCAGTTTAAGAGAAGGGTCAAACAAACTCTGGAAGTTCATCGACAGGAAACTGCCGTATATCACATCCTATATAACTTCTCTACGATACGGAATGCCCAGTTCATGAAAATGCTTAGGTACTTGAAAATGTAGAACTACGGCTTATTAAATTTAGAAATAAGTAAAACCCATTGTTAAAATCAATCGAAACACAAAACCCAAATGCTGAATTGCTCCAGTGGTCAACAAAGAAAGGAAATTCTGCTATTTTCTTCGGCTCACCTGAGTTCTACTATGGTAGCCAGCAGTTTTGCCAACATAAAGCAATCTAGCATCAGGACCCACTAAATCAAGAACATCATTAGACACCAATCTATCATACAACAAAAGATCAGCTTTTTGGATGACTCTCACTGCCTTCAACGTCAATAATTCAGGGTCTCCTGGTCCTGTCCCAACCAAGAACACATCACCCGGCCCACATTTCTCTTCATCTTTCTCACAATTCCCTCTTTTCTCTTTAAGCACTTGAAGTAGCTTCTTTAGCTCTGGCAACTGCAAAGCTATGTCATTTTGTCGAATAGATTCTTTGTCAGAATCGATAGAACATGAATAAAAGGAAGAAGAATTAGATTGGTCTAATTGGTGGTGATTGTTATAAAGCCAGTTGTCTCTTTGGTATCTCTCAATTGAATGTTTCTCAGTAAAAGGCGAGGGCTTTGTGTAGTGCAAAGAGCAAATTAGTCTTGGGTTTGATGAGAAATGTTTAGAATTTTGCCGTGAAACAGAAGAAGAGGAAGATGAAAGAGATGGCAACTTATGCACTAAAGCCATTGATAGATACGAAATGCGAACGTCGAAGGTAAAACCATGAAACATGTATATATACACAAAGAAACGTAAGGAGAAGAAGAGAGACAAGGAGAGGAGTAATTTGTTCTTTGGGAGTTGACAGGGACCATATATCCGTCTCTATACAGAGAGAGAGAGACAGAGAGGCAAAAGCAGAGTTGGTATCCAGGAAGGACTTGCCTTTATGGTACATGGGGAAGTCAAAAATGCCCTTTTAGGCCAAGAGAGAGACGCACTCTTTCCTCCCTCATAGGATTTTAGGTGGAGAAATCCAACTAACAAGTTGTTTGTTTAGAAGAAAAAAAAAACAAAACAAAAAGAAAACGTTGGTGGCGGCTATGAAGAACTCAGGAAGGTATTTTCCTTGGGTTTAACTGTACTTGATGAGCCTTCGTCTGTTGACAACATTAACATTACAGGAATGAAGGCAATATAAATTCCTTAGCGGATGGTCCGGATGCAATTCAAATAATCTCATTCGGATCCAAAGATTAAATCGCTCATAAATTTTATACAAGTTATGAAATTTAGATTTGATGATTTTAAAATGAGTGGAATAATATTCTTGTTATATGCCTTTTAGAAATATTAATCGTATTTGGTTGAATACTTGACATGCATTTTCCAAGTAAATGTAGATTAAATTAAAACCAAATTTCATGCGAAGACTAATTTAATTTTTTTAATTATCTTTTATTTTCCTTGACTTTAAATTTGTGGAATGATTAGCAAAACAACATTTTAAGATTTATTTTGGTAAAATAACACCAAAAAAATTATATTTTGTAAAATAGTACTTTAGCATTATTTACTCAAACTAAAACTAACAAAATTTCTAAAAACTAATCGATAACACTTAATGATGATCAACAATTGTAATCAACAATCAAAGTAACACATGTAAATATATTGTTAATAAATTAGAATGTGTAAATATGTCAATTTTGAAGTATTAACCAAGGATAAATGAACTTTCTTCTAACAAAATTAAAATAATTCAAAATAAATTTAAAATAATTTCACTAAACAAGTGAAATTGGTTGTTTGTAAAAACAATTTTAGAATAAAATACAAAATAAACTCAATTCTAAAATTTTAAATAATATGAAAATCAAAACAATAACTTTTTGAAAAATCTTTTGCGGAAGGCAACACGTGTGATTTATAGTAGTTCGGCCAAACTCTTGCCTACATCCACTTTCTCCTAAGTCTCAACTTAGAATTCCACTAAATCTCAATCAATTTATACAATGGATTCCACAAATGAATCCGATACCCTAGTGTTTTCAAGGCTTACACTCAAACCTTTACAATAACTATCCTCACAAGCTCTCAAATACAAACTTAATCCCCAATGATTAATCACACACCAATCCCACAATTACAAAACCTAATACCTAGGTTGTGGGAAAAATAACAATGAGAGTATTTGAAAGCTTAATACACAAATATAAGTTTAACTTACTTGGAACTGATAAATTAAGCTTAAAGGATGTTGCTCTGCAAAATTTAGCTGTTAGAATTGAAAGATATGAAAAGTTCTTATGAAAACTAGCCGTTTGAAAGACTTAAAAGTTTTTCAAATAAGTCACGTATGGCCGTACTATTTTTGTACGCCTGTACGGATTCAAATCTAACCGTTGGAAAAAGAGAGGGAAATGTGGTACGGTCATACCATCACTTGGTATGCCTGTACCAAATCAATTTTCCTGCGAGCTCACGTATGGCCGTACCACCCAATGGTACGCCTATACCAAAACAGGTTTACTGACAAATCATTTTCCTGCAACCTCGCATACGGCCATACCACCTAATGGTACGCCCATACCAAGCTCAATAAAACAGTACTAACTAGGTACGGTCAGCCGTATAATCGTACCACTCAACCAAGCTATTTGGTATGCCCGTACCAAAATTGGTACGCTTGTACCAACAAAAAATACTATTGAAAAATTGTAAATAACTTAAATTGACTTACACGAGACTTAAACATCAAAACCTAGGGTCTAACAATCTCTCCCTTTTTGATGTTGGCACTTAGTTTAAGTTCAATTTGTACAAACTCATTTAAATGAATTTTTGACTTAAAAATTTTGGAAATCTCCCCCTTTGTTTTGGAATACATGCCATAAAACCAAATGTTTATCAAACAAGCACAAAGAAGAGAGATAAACAATCAATCATCAAGGATAATCATAACTCAACATAATCAAATAAACTGAATAAACATTATATATAAAATATCCAAAAGATGTTTAGTACAATACTATAATAACATCAAATAAAATAAACATAAAGACAAATAATCAACTCCACTAATAGAAGTCCTAAAAGTCATAAACATCTCCCCCTTTGACAACATCAAAACTACTAAATCACTGTAGGTCCTGAGGAGGAGGTGGACTCGGTGGAGGGATAATAAAAGGATCCAGCGTCAGACTAATAGAATGTAGAGTGTCTGTAGTAGCAGTCTGAAACTCGTAAAAATCAGCGACGTGCTGATCAAGACGCTCATCAATAGTAGTAGTATGCTGACGAAGGTGAGTAAGCTGCTGGTCAACACTGTCAAAATGTCACTTAAATCCAGCAACAACAGTAGAGAGTGTGGCAAAGTGCTAAGCCATCAGACCAGCAATAGAAGGAGTAGCAGCAGTAGGATCAAACATAGCAGCAGCAGGATCAAACGTAGTAGTAGTTGGATCAGTGTGCTCAAGAACAGCATTTGAAGAAAAGGATCCAGCAGTGAAATGACACTGTCATTTGTGGCTAAGAGCCACCTATCGTATGGCGTCATCAGTAGGAGCAGGCTTGTTGCACCACTCTGTAGGAGTGTCATCTGGCAGTGGAACCTGCAGGCGCTAAAGTACCTCTACAACACGCTGGTCGTAGATTGAAACAGTATCATTGAGAAGCTCCAATGACTGAAGGTGGGTGAGTTGTCTAGAGATATACTCAGAATGAAGGACAGACTCATCATCAGCAGTACGTTCAAAGAGCATGGAGTGCTCAATGAACGAGAGATTAAGATTAGGACCACGGGGTCCTGGAGAAGGAGAGGTAGGACGAAAAGCATGCAGCTCCAGGCAGATGTGATGAATGAGAGGTCCGAAGAGAATAGCCCTGCCAGGCTGCTTCTAAACGCCGACCTCATGGAAAGAGGTCTGAAGCCAGCGTCCACACTGGATAGGAGTGCCCGTGACAATGTAGTATAAGAAAATAAGGTCAGGGTTGGTAATGGTGTCATTAGATTTAGATCTCCTAAAGATGAGATAGGAGATGAGTCTGTAATAGTAGAAAAGAGCTGGGGATTTGAGATAGGAAGCCTTTTGTCAAGAAGGCCTAAAAGCAGTGTCGAGGGTAATGTCCCTCCATAAGGAATTGTGATCAAAGACTGCAGATTTGGCATTCGTAATGCCATCAGTAGGAAAGCCAAATATGGCATCAAAGTCGGAGGGGGAAAAAGAGTACTGTCTCCTCAAGAGACAGACAGAGCAAGAAAAGGAAGTAGACAGAGAGAAAGACTGTAAAAACTCTAATACTATAGACTGAATGTAATGGTTGAGGAGAAACGTGAAATTTGATCAATGTACATTGGCCAAATAACCCAAAACCTCCTTCTCTAAACTGGTCTGGTGGAGTGTAGGATGGCATGTGAATCGAGAGTAAGAGAAAAATTTCTCACTCAGAATGGAGGTCCTGACGGCAGAAGCAGTAGAGGAAGAGCCACGAGGGCCAGAGCCGGGAGGACACGTGCATTTGAATCTCCGTGAGGAAGAGCCACTACGATTAGTAGGGGCTGACATGAGTAAGAAATAGTGAAAAAGCAATAAAATAATGAAAAACAAGAGTTTTGAAAATTTTGGCAGAGTTTCGATGATTTTTTAAAAAACGTAAAAAATAGGAACCTGCACAAAAATCAATGAAATTTGATATACAAGTTTAAAACACAATCCTAAGCACAAAACTCTAAAGAACCTAGAGCTAAAATAGCTTAGAATGATCAGAAAATCAAAAGAATTCAAAAAGGCACTAAAAAGCAATGAAATAGTAAAAAACAGAATAGAAAATCACTTGAAAGATTGAAAAACAAATCAAAAAATAACAAATGGAGAATGATCAAACGGAATGTGAGAGGTTGGGAGTGTTTTGGAGAAGATTTTAGAGGAAATTTGAGAAGAAACTGAGTGAAAGTGAGTGAAAAATGAGAAAAATGAGCTTTAAAAATAGTTTTTCTTGTCTCGTATAGGCGTACGGGTTGGGCATACGGCCGTATGAGCCGTATGGGCTATATGTATGACCATATGATGTACAGATGTTTGGAATTCATGATCACGTATGAGTGTACCAAATTTGGTACGACCATACCATGTGACGTACGGTCATACTGAAAAGAGTATAGGTCGTGCCAGAAATTGCCAGAATTTAGGAAATCATCATAGAGGATCCATACGGCCATACCATGTGACGTACGGTCGTACTAAAAAGAGTATAGGTCGTACCAGAAATTGCCAGAATTTAGGAAATCATCATAAAGGATCCGTACGGGCGTACCAAAACACATACGACCGTACGGGGATTTAAAATTGAAAACTTTTAAAGAATTTTGAGTTTTCTTGAAGTTTCCTAAGTCCACCAACACTTCTATTTCAAAAATGACCCATCAATCATTCCTAATTAATGTTTGATGAAATTTAATCGTTCTTCACTTAGGGGTTTAGTAAAAATATCGGCCAATTAGTGAGTTGTATCAATAAAATCTAATACAACCTTCCCTTTTTGTACATTATCACGTAGAAAATGATGTCTAATATCAATGTGCTTAGTCCTAAAATGTTTAATGAGATTCCTAGATAGATTTATAGCACTAGTGTTATCACATTTTATTGATGTACAAGATACACAAACATTATAATCCCTTAATTGTTGTTGAATCCAAAGAACTTGAGCACAACAATAACCTGTAGATATATACTCAGATTCAGCAGTAGACAAAGATACACAATTTTGCTTCTTGCTAAACCAAGAAACCAAGCAATTCCCTAAGAAATGATAAGTACCTGAGGTACTTTTCCTATCCAACAAATTTCCAGCAAAATCAGCATCAGAATAAGCAATTAAATCGAAAGAATCATTTTTGGCATACCATAGTCCATAATGCATAGTTCTAATCAAGTATTTAAAAATTCTTTTCACAGCACTCAAATGAGATTCCCTAGGAGAGGATTGAAATCTAGCACACATACACACAGTAAACATAATATCAGGCCTAGAAGTAGTTAGATACAACAAACTACCTATCATACCTCTATATTTCTTATGATATACTAGCTTGCCACTTTCATCTAACGACAGTTTTGTAGTCATGCTCATTAGAGTTTTGTTAGCTTTAGCATCTTCCAATCCAAACTTCTTGAATATCTCTTGAGTGTACTTGAATTGGTTGATGAAGATTTCATCTTCACATTGCTTAACTTGAAGTCCTAGGAAATACTTCAACTCTCCCATCATGCTCATTTCAAATTCTCCCTGCATACACTTAAAGAACTCCTTGCATAACTTTTCATTAGTAGCACCAAATATGATATCATCAACATAAATTTAAACAAGAAGAATATCATGTTTGTAATGCTTTATGAAAAGTGTTGTGTCTGCCTTGCCTTTATCAAAACCATGGTCAATAAGAAAATAACTTAACCTATCATACCAAGCTCTAGGGGCTTGTTTAAGGCCATATAGAGCTTTGGTAAATTTAAAAACATGGTTTGGAAATTCAAAATCTTCAAAACCAGGGGGTTGTACAACATAAACTTCTTCATTTATAAAACCATTTAGAAAAGCACTTTTAACATCCATTTGAAATAATTTGAAGTTCATATGAGATGCATATGCCAATAACATCCTAATAGCTTCTAATCTAGCTATAGGAGCAAAAGTTTCATCAAAATCTATACCTTCCTCTTGACAATACCCTTAAGCTACAAGTCTAGCCTTATTTTTAGTTATAACACCATCCTCATCAAGCTTATTCCTAAACACCCATCTAGTACTTATAATTGATACATCTTTAGACTTAGGCACTAAAGTCCATACCTTATTCCTATAAAATTGATTCAACTCATCTTGCATAGCTAACACCCAACTATCATCATTTAAGGCATCTTTAACATTCTTAGGCTCTATTTGAGAA
>CANYBF010044901.1:0-23322 GCA_948192965.1 Dalechampia spathulata
TAAGAGTTACTATCAAAACTGTCGCTTCTAATCTCTAAACTGTTTTCTCTGTGTTTTGATGCAAAGATCATCTTTTGGTTTATTGTTTTAAAATGAAAATTTTAAATTTCTTCCGCTGCTTAATCACTACGCAAACCAACATTAAGTAATGTCCCCCGCCTCCTCGGGTACTATTCTACCTCAGGTTGTACGAGTCGAAAATGCACAAATAATATTATGCAAAATAAACATAAATAAATTCATTAGTAGCAAATGAATTTAGGATTTATTCTACTAGTCCAATGCTATGTGAAAGCATGAACCAAGAGTCAAAATCTGGCAATTATTTGGCAATAATCATGTGAATTTATACGAGTTGGATCGTGAAAATAAAAATAATTTTAACCAAAATTATTTTTGTTTGATCATGGAAAATCAAATGGGAGTGCTAACATCACTTGGAATAATTTGGAGTTAGCCCCTCAACCTAATTTGAATCCAATCCTTTCAAAAACTAAATTTTATACGAACCAAATAAGTACTTGATCATTAAAAATTAGTTTTGAGGCCAAAATTAATTAAATGTAACTATTTTATGACAGATCCAAAATACTTGAGCCACTATAAAGTATTAAATATTACTAGAAAAATCAAATTGATTTTGAAAACGATATAAAATGTGATTTTCAGGAAATTTTCCAAGGAATGTGCACCGTGTATCAAACTATGTGCACTATACATAAGTTGTGTGTGGCACACATAGCATGATATGTGGCACACATAATTCATGAATCTGTAAGAAAATCAAATTTTTCAGTACAGAAATGATCTACAGATGAAAATATGCAACTTTAATGAAGACAGTACCTCATTTTGAGCTCGAATCAGCTTCCGATTTGCAATCCAAACATTTAATTATGCAATTAATTTGGATAATTAATTTTAAGGCTAAAATTAATTAGATCTAGACAATATTTGATAGATCCAAAACCCTAAGAGCATGGACAAGCCTCTGGAGTTGCTGGAAAAATCAGATCCCAAGTGGATTGGGTGAAAAACGACTTTTTCTATGAAATCTGGGATCTATATATGTAGCATATAGATCTATGTGCTACACACATAGGCTGTGTGTGGCATACATACATGTATGTATGGCGCACATAGTTTGCAAAACAGAAGAAAATCAAAGGTTTTTCAGCAAAAACCATAGATCCAACCCCGATCTAGGCAGATCGGAGCCTGAAAATGGATTTTCACTTCATGGATTTGCATCCAACTCAAGAAAAATAATTTTAAGGCTAAAATTATGTAGATCCAATAAGTATATGGTAGATCTATAACACTAGAGGCATAGAGGAGCCTTTTAATGTTACTGAAAGAGCCAGATCGGGCAAAAAATTGACAAAAAAGGGAGAAAATTAGCATTTTCTTTAAAATCTGGGGCCTATATGCTACACATATAGGCCTATGTGCACCACACATAAGCTACATGTGGCGCACATAGGTGTATATATGCAGCATATACCCCAAAAAACAGTAGTAAAATGAAAGGTTTTTGAAGAAAATGGAAGAAAGGGGAAGAATTTACCTCTTGGCAGTAGGATTTTCTTCAAGATCTTCACTCCAAATGTGATTAGGGAGCCTAACTAGAGCCAATTAGTCTCTAAATCCTAAGCAATTAATTAATTAAGTGTTTAATTAATTATGAAATAATTTTGGCAGAGTTTTGGTTGCTCTTTAGAGCAAATTCCGGACCCCTAATACTGAACCTAAGCTCTATATTTATAGAGCCAAATTAGGGTTTGGTGAAATTGTAATTTTTGGTCCAGATTTGAAAATTTTTAGGCTATGTTCACCACACATAGCCTATGTGCACATCATATAGTGCTACATACTCCGTATATAGCCTTTTGACCAATTGCATAGGGCCCACTGGGGTTGTATCAGGATGTGCGCCCTGTGCCCTATAAGCATCATTTGTGTACCAAGACATTGTGTAATGTGGCTCACATCTGGTTTGATCCCGTGAAGGCTCCCAACCAAATGTCTTTTTATGCTATATGCATAACATATAGTGCTATATACGGTGCATATAGCGTTTTGGCCCTATTCATTTTGTCTCGCTCAAGCAAAACGGGATGTGAGCCATATGTCAACTAAGCATCATTCGACATACTAAGGCATTGTGCAGTGAAAATTTTTCCGGATTTGGTCCGGAAGGTGGGCCTCACCAAATGTCTTTTTTTCTTGCATAGTACACATATAGTGCTATACATTAAATCCATTTTGTTTGCATGTTTCACCTCGCATGGGTGAAATGCAATGTATTTCTTATGTCAAATAAGCATTATTTGGCATATTAGAGTGCTGTGTAAAATGGCTCCTAGTTAGGTGGCCCTAAGTGATGGGCCCCACCAAGCATCCTATTCCGGGCATATAGTGCTATATGCCCAAAATGTAGGATTTTGCATGTTATACATTCTGCATGCCAAATAAATGTTATTTGATGTTACAAGACGTTATCAGCATGTTCTATTTATATGGGTCCCACCAGGTGGGCCCCGTCTATGGGTCTCACATGTGGGTCCCATGGGATATCCTTTGACTTAAGCATTGTGTGCATAATCAGGACCATTTTGAGGCAACACAAGCGCAAGTCAGCAAAAGGAGATCTGATCATATCGTAACTTTTCACAGGAAGTAGGAAAGGTACCTAACCGATGCTCGTGTCAAGGCCCGATGCTCATGTTGAGGCTTGCAGTGTGCTCGCATTGAGGCTTTTAGAATACTCGTGTTGAGGCGTGTAATCCAATTCTATAACTGGGAGACCAGTGCACGGTTTAAAGGTGATCAATGCTGATCTGCTGCTCATGCTGAGGCTTAGGAACCCAATTCTGCCACTAGGAGCCCGATGCTCAGGCTAAAGTGATCGATGCTGATCAGAGGTCTTCTGCAAGATCGATGGCTTTGGTGCGAGGCTTGGAATCATCTATAATTAGCATTCAGATGCCTACTGCGAGGATTTAGGAACCAAAGGCTTGGTTCTGTGATTGCTGCTGGATTGAGTGGTCAACTGCAAGACCAGAAGTGACCATCTGCTGGGTCATTGCTCACACCATCAAATAAATATCAAATGTCTCCAAAATGGCATTTGGGATCCTCTACTGGGTCTTTGACATTTTCTGGTCAACGGTTTTAACCAGTAAAAATCACAATTCTGTCACTGGGGGCCCAGCGTTCAGGCTATCCAATCAAGGCTGATTGGTGGTCACTGCAAGACTGATGGCTTTAATGTGAGATTCATCATCTGAAGTTGGCATTCAGATGCCTATGGCTAGGGTTTTGAAGTCAAAAGCTTAACTCTGTGATCTCTGTTGGATCGAGTGGCTCAGCTGCAGAACCAAAGGTGACCGTCTGCTGGGTCAAGGTGATCAACCGTCAGATCTATTCTCATGCCATCCAATAAGTGTTGTCTATCTCCAAAATCTGCATTCGGGATCCTCTGTCAGAATACAACACTATTTGATCAACAACTTGACCAGAAGTCAAAGGTTTGACTATTTTTTATCGTCTGCTGGATCAATTTCCTATCTTTGCTAGACATAGGAAAAACAATTTATTAGTGAAATTGGTATTGAAATGGTTTAGGAAACATACCTGAATTTTTTAGTATCAGTCTGCTACATTCTGGCTGATTTTCTCAAATTTTTTAGATGTTACGAGTCATGAAAATTGGGCTCGACAATGCAAACGACCTCCAAAAATTCTAAAATTTTTACCATAGGCCTAAATTTTCATGTGCATCTTAGTGGGAGGGTGGTGCACATTAGCAGGCACTCTCAAAGGGTGGCACATGTTAGTAAAATTTGCTACGTGCGAAGCACGTTCCCCTATGTGTGGTGCACATAGCTTGGAATTTTTAAACATCCAAGCTTCCAATTCAAAAATTAGTTGGTTTCCCTCTCTAAAACTGATTTTCTCTCAAACCCTAAATTGAAAACTCAGCATTTTTGCAAAAATGGCCGGTATTATGATGTAACCAACCCCTCGGGAGCCCGAATCGGTCTCGAGCTACGCTCTAACTGAGCTCCCAACGCGTGATGCATACTTTAGAGCCCGTTTTGATGATCAAATTTCAGAGACTTTTGCCATAGTCTCCCATCGGTCCCGAGCTCCTCCCGAGAAGGTGAGTTTTTTGTAATTCGGCTTGATTTTGTGGTTTTTTGGAATTTAATTTTAGGATTGTTTTTGATGCATTTAAGCCACTGTTATGCTATTGCTAGGCTTAGGTAGGTGCATGTTTCCCTGGATGGTTTGACAAAAATCATGATTTTTGGTGTGGGTTTCGTTATGTGTGGCACACATAGCAGTGGAAAATAAGCCAGAATGCATGTTTTTTGGCCATTTTTTGAGAGGTTAGGCATTTTAGTGATTCATAAGAATTAATATGTGCATTTTAGGGTTAAGAGGAGGAGCTTTGAGTCTTTGAAAGTGTTGTATGCATTCTATAATTTAGTCTGAAAGCTAACTTGAATTTTATAATGTGCAGAGGGAGCGGATGGTCATTGGAGCTAGCAGCATCCGTGGAGTATTTGAGTGGTACTCCTAGCTTCCTCAGGAGATCCGTGTGAGAGTGGACCCGATCTGCTTTGGTCTATCTATCACCTGCTTTGCTGGCATGGAGAAGAAGTGTAATAGGCTTGTTATCACGGCTATGATTAAGCGGTGGATGGATTCCACCCATACCTTTCATTTACCGGTAGGTGAGATTGCGATTACTCTGGGGATATTTGCTGGAATCACCAGGTTAAAGTATGCAGGACTGCCTGTCTAGTTTGATGCTAGGTTGACATCACCGTGTTGATTGTACGGTGTAATATTTGATCTCCTAGGCATGTCACCTAACATGAGAGGACGATATAGTATTTCTTATGACTGTCTCTGGGAAGCGATGTTGGCAGAGACACTAGGTGGGATGATCTTCATGGATCAATACACCTGCAACTTCTTGCTGTACGTGTTAGGGTGTTCACTATTCAATGACAACTGAAATAGTGTCCATATGTCCATGTTGTGGGCCCTCCGTGACTTGGAGGCTATTGGGCGGTATGACTGGGGTAGTGCTGGTCTAGCCCATCTGATGTAGGGGTTAGATTTTTGCAGTAGGCATTGCAGAGACCGCTTCATCGGCTGCTAGCAAGTCATAGAGGTAAGTAGAATTTTGTTGATTCTGTTTTTGTAGTGTCCGTCTAAGTCTTACTGATGGTGCATGTTGACCTTGTAGATTATGGCATATGAGTTTGGGCTACTGCTAGAGCCTGAAATCCCGCATGTGATACCACTTGGTTTTCCATGCATGTAGGTATGGAGCACACCACGATGGAGGCTCGATTACACGATGGATAAGTTGAGAGAGCACCTCAACGACTTAACCTGGGATTAGATAAGAAGAAACAATTTAATTAGAATTAAACTGTATTGAAATGGTTTGAGAAATACCTGAGTAGGTGTCTAATCTCTTGTCATTGTCGGAATAGGTGCGTCCCCATCCCTAGAGCAATATGTACCCAAGGCTGGAGTACTTAACTAGCTCAATGCATAAGGATGAGCAACACATGTTGCTGGAGAGTCCTGAAGGTAGACTCTTTTATCTAGGCAAGCGCATTGTAGACTGGCATCTAGGGCCAGAGGGTCGAGTGGAGCCTGTTACACCCCCAAGAGTGATGTTCTGGGTGTCTTGTACTGAGACTGACCTAGAGATAATTACTGCACTGAATGGTGTTCCTGGGCGGGAGTGTCTGTCCGATTCACCAGTGGATTACTCCACTTTCAGCCAGTTAAGGTTATTGGGGCCTGTGGAGCTTTTCATATGCAAAGGTCTACATGACAGAGCCAGTGGATCTGGTGTTAGACCTGATATTCATAGAGACTAAGGCAGGCCCCGTAGTTTGCCAGTTATTAGTAGTTCTTGAGGTAACGGTGCCTCAAAGAGGTCTAATGATGTCAGACCTGGTATGAGCCCACCGAAACCTATGTCTGGTACTCCAGAGATGCCCCTAGGATATGAACGTCCAGCAGACTTTATGGAAGGCCAACTAATGTAGCTGCAGAACCCACTAATCTACACTTATGATGAGACTGGTCATCCCTATGAGACTTCCTTCCCGGTACCGGTAAGGAGTAAGATATAGTTTAATCCAACGAACACCACCCATATGAGTACATGTGTTCTATATTTGCTCTTACTTTAGTAGTTTACATGCATTTGACTTATGAAGGTACCTAGGGATGCCATGGCTGATGCCTCGAGGCTTCTGATAGGGTTGCATCGCTATCACACCTTTGAAATACTGACTGTTCAGGTGAGTACCTGTTCTAAATACGAGTGCATGGAAATGCATGGATGCATGACTTATATGCCTATATGCTTGTGTTTGCAGTCAAGTAGGCAGATGGAGCGAGAAGAGCATGATTGCTATATTCAGATGACCAAATAGATGGGCTGGGAGATTGCATGACTGAATGTGCGTCTAGAGCACTATAACATTGAGGTTCCGGATAGTCCCAGTCTTGACGATGACCACTCTGGTGAAGATGATGCTTAGAGAAGATGCGACGTCTGATCCCCATATGCATGATGTCAAAATTTGTAATTTCTATATTAGAATAAGATAGTGTGTTACAGTCTAGCATTGCATGCCTAGTACGCTAGGGTTATTGCGTACCAACTATGAAAACAGATAAATCTTGAACTGTGTATCTTTTGGATTTACGAAAGGAATCCAAAGCTGCTTGCTATTATAAATACCCTATGTTTTATATTTGTTATCAAAACATAACACATTTGCTTTTCTTTGTAGAAAGTAGATATACAATGACTCAGTAATCACTATCTACTTTTCACGCTCTTTCCCGCCGTTGGGGTAACGATGAATGGAGTTGATTAAGAGAGATCGGGCTCCAATACTTGAAGACCTTTTAGCAAGTCTTAATCAACAATGCTTTTCTGCACGCTGCCATGCAATTCTAGGATCCGGAGGTTCACGTATTCCAGTTCGGACATACGGAGCTGTGTCTGATATATGAGGAGTTTACTGCTATCCTCAGAGTTTCCTGTAGCATGATGGTGATGCTAACAATGCCAATGCCTATTGGAGAGGTATTCTCTCATCTGATTAGATCCTTTGATGTTAGCCTAATTGAGATGAGGCCGCTTCTGACTGTAGATGGCCACATAGATCTTACTACTATTTTTTGACTGTGTGGCCAAAAATCCATGGAAGACCCATCATGGCTAAGAATAGCTGAATTTGGATTGCTGGCACAATTCCTGTTTATTGATCCATCTGGCCATGGAGATTTGCTGATCGAGCCTGTCGTAGACCAGATGGTGGAGGGTCGTGCTCCTTTTCCCATGATCATTGCAGAGACCATCCTCGGGTTGGATAAAATGAAGCGAGGACAGTCTGAACACTTTAATGGTAGTCTGCTTCTGTTACAGGTAATGATTCTAAGCTGTCTTTGCAGGTTTTCTACTTAGAAAAGCTGAGTTTTTGCCCTAATTTTTACATGAGTTTCCTTTTGTAAGGTTTTTAGCTCATCAGGCTTTTATTTTATCTCAGACCCTAACTTTTGCCTGAACTACCCCCTTGGGTTTTCAGCTCAGCGGGTTGCTCTAATTTCTGCCTGAGCAGCCTTTTGCAAGGTTTTCAACTCAACAAGCTTTTATTTTTTATTATTTTTTTATTTTATTTTGTTACAGATCTAGCTTCAAGAGAAGCTTGGGATCTTGGCACCGCCAGCAGGGGACCCATAGAGGTACCTTCCTTACAGCCATATGCGGAGGGGTTATACTTTCAGCGATGCAAAGACGATGACATTCCAAGGCTGAATGGAGTGGATGGGGACCCGACCTGAGAGTGAGATCAGGTGGAGCTGCCCCTGGTGGCACGTACAGCATGTGACTGTAATGACCTACATAGATTGTGTCCCATTACCAGGATTTAAGCGTTGTATGCACTACAATCCTGCTAGGATCAATCATCAGTATGGCCATTAACGGACTATACCTCAGCCGACAGAGTTTGAGGGAGGAAGGCTGGTGCCTCATTTTGTGGAGCATGTGGAGAGGACTTAGCCTCATCGCCGGATAGTGCTAGTGGAGATTCCTAAAGTTGGACCTACCATGAATGATGAGTATAAGCTGTGGGTGTTGCGCCAAGCCTGAATCCTGTACTACAAGAGGTTATTAGGCAATAATATATAATAAAGGATGATAATGCTTTGTGTTTGAGATTTGTATTACTTATGGCTAAGTTTATGAACATGTGTTTCAATTGCATTAATAAGATTAAAACATTTACATGAAATTGTTAAAACCAACACAGGAGTTCCTTGATGTGCATCAGACTTAACCCCTGTTGTTAACCAGTACCGTGTGAGATTTTCTGATCAACTATTTTAACGCTCTCCTTTTGCCTTTAAGAGCTCTTAGTTTTACATGAGTCGTCTGAGTGGATTTTCAACTCATCGAGCCAATATTTTTCTTTTGCCTTAATTTTTATGTGAACTACCTATGCAGGTTTTCAGCTCACCAAGCTTTTCATTTTTATTTTGCTTTTCTTTTGCCCTTTACTTTAGACAAAATACTTCTTCAGCCAGTCAAGGTTGATAGGTTCTGAGAATTCATTGCCCTCCAAATTCGAGATGTGAACAGTGCCTTTAGAGAGGATCTTTTTAACTAGGAATGGGCCTTCCCAATTAGGTTTGAATTTTCCATGAGGGTCATGGATAGCTAGTCTAACTTGCTTTAGAACTAAATCACCTTCCTGTATGGCAACGGGCTTGACTTTTTTATTGAATGCATTTACCATACGCTTCTTGTAAAGCTGTAAATGATAGAGAGCCTTCAGCCGCTTATCATCAATAGTAACTAGCAGTTTGTATCTGGCCTTTTTCCACTCAGCTTTTGGCAACTAAGATTCCAAGATGGTATGAAGTGATTTTAGCTCCACTTTGATTGGCAATACGGCTTCTATCCCGTAAATCAGAGAGTATGGGGTAGCACCCATAAGACTCCTTACAGTGGTTCTGTAACCCCATAAAGCAAATGGCAGTTGCTCGTGCCAGTCCCTGTAAGTTCTCACTCTCTTGGCTAAGATGCAATTGATCATTTTGTTAGCCACTTCAACTACCCCGTTAGCTTGAGGGTGATAAGGGGAAGATCGATGGTGCTCGATCCCATACTTTTTCAGTAAGTCAGCAACTTGGCTCTGGAACTGCACTCCATTATCTGACACCAAGTGATGCGGTACCCCATATCGCATATAAGATTTTTCTCTATAAACTTAGCAACCTACTTTGCCCCCAGTTTACCATAGGATTTAGCTTCTACCCACTTAGAAAAATAGTCAACAACCACTAGTATGTACCGATATCCATTGGATGCATTAGGATGAATCTCACCCATGATGTCAATTCCCCAAGCTAAGAATGGCCAAGGCATTGTAAAATTCTACAGTTCGACTAGTGGTAGGTGACTCAGATCTCCATGAATCTGGTATTCATGGCATCTCCATACAAACTGTATGCATTCTGTATCCATAGTGAGCCAGAAATATCCTTGGCGTAGGATTTTCCTGTAAAGCGTGAATCCATTCGTGTAGGGTCTGCATGCACTAGCGTGTACTGTTTCCATGACTGATTCAATTTCCTTCCCCGATATGCACCAAAGTTATAGACCATCTACTATTCTTCTATAGAGAACACTCTGATGCAAGGTAAATTTGGCTGCTAGTCTGCGCAGGGATAGCTTATCGGTTCTATTAGCTTCTTCTGGATAAGTACCAGTCTTCAAAAAGTTCATGATATCTGCATACCATGGGATTTCATCTAGTTGGTCTAATGCCATAACCCGTTCTCCCTCATAGCAAGGAATCCTCAACTGCTCGATGAATACAGGCTGAACTTGACTTTGTGGTCACTCACAGACTAAAGCCAGTATGGCCAAAGCATCGGCCATCTGATTTTCTTCACGTGGCATGTGAATGAATTGGCATGAGCCAAAATTACAAACCATGAGTTTCATGTATTCAGCATAAGGCTTGAGCCTTTCCTCTTTGACATCTCACTTGGCCATGGATTGGTGAATGACAAGCATTGAATCACCAAATATCTATATATCCTGGCACGATCATTAATAATGCTTTTAGTCCGAACAAACATGCTTCATACTCAGCCATATTGTTGGTGACTGGAAAGCTTAGCCACTTTCAAAGCATAATGAGTTCACCTTCAGGAGTGATTAGCATAACTCCTATACCTACACCTCTTCTATTGACTATGCTGTCAAAATGCAACTGCCATTTCTAAATATCAACTACCCCCAAGTGCTCATCTGGGAAGTCCAGTTTAAAGGTCTCAAAGTCATCCATCGGCCTGGATGCTAAGAATTTGATAATTGCTCTGCCTTTGATCACCTTAGTTATGATGTACTGCACATCAAACTATGATAACAGGATTAGCCACCTAGAAAGTTTCCCTACGAGTTAGGGGGCTGCATACAAGTATTTTATGGGATCAACCTTGGAGATTGCCTGAACTTGATATGACTGGAAATAATGCATGAGTTTCTTGGTAACCCAGACCATAGCCATGCATAGCTTCTCGATAGTGTTGTACTTACATTCTATTGGCAATAGCTTCTTACTCAAGTAGTAGACAGCATGCTCAACTCCGGCATCATTCTCTTGAGCCATCATAGCACCTACTGACTTCTCTTCTAAGGCTAGATAGAGTAGTAGTGGTTTTCCCAGCCGAGGAGGTTGTAGGATCGACGGGTTGAAGAGATAATGCTTCACACTCTCAAATGCAAACTGGCAGTTCTCATCCCAAACCATAGGTTGGTTTTTCCTCAAAAGCTTAAAGATGGGCTCACACATGGTAGTGAGCTTGGCGATGAATCTACTGATGTACTAGAGCTATCCCAGGAATCCTCTGACTTCGGTCTCAGTTCTGGGAATAGGCATCTCAATGATTAACTTTGCCTTGTTAAGATCCACTTCAATACCCCTCTAATTGACAATATGACCCAACAGCTTATCGGATGTCACCCCAAATATGCATTTCTTTGGATTTAGCCTAAGTCCATATTTCTCAACGCATGTGAGAAACCTGTCAAGAGCTGCTGAATGCTCTTCTCTGGTGGGAGACTTCACCATCATGTCATCCACATAGACTTCGACCTCATTATGGATCAAATCATGTAATAGGGTTATTGCAGCTCGCTAGTAGGTAGCACTTACATTCTTCAAGCTGAAGGGCATGACTTTATAGCAGTAGGTCCCCCATTCTATGATGAAAGCTATCTTCACCTTATCTATAACTGCCATTAGGATTTGGTTGTATCTTAAGAATCCATCAGTAAAGGAATACATAGCACTAGCAGTTGTACTGTCGACTAGCACATCAATATGGGGCAAAGGAAAGTCATCCTTTGGACATGCTTTGTTCAGATCCCTGTAGTTTACGCAGACTTTGACCCTGCCATCTTTCTTGGGAACTAAAACCACATTGGATAACCATTCTGGGTAGTCAACCACTTCAAGGAATTTAGCATCTAACTACTTTTAAATATCTTCCTTGACCTTCTGAGCCCATTCTGGTCAGAGGTACCATAGTTTCTGTTTAACTAGCTTGAACCTCAGCTTGGTAGGAATTCTGTGCTCTGTGATGGATTTGTTGACACCCAACATGTCTTCATAGCATAGAGCAAAGGCTTTTATATGCTTTTTCAATGTGCTAATTATTTCTGTTCTCTCTTTAGAGGTCAAGTCTGATGCAATCTAGAGTAGACATGGCTGGTCATCTGTGTTAATGTTAACATCTTCAATACATGATGCATTAATATCAAAAATGCTCACGTAATGCTCATGTTCATGCACAATGCCATCAGAATACACATTGCAAACATAAGCAAAGTTGTTCTTCATTGTATTATAATTATTTGGAATTACATCATCATCAAATAAAATAGAAATAGGGACATCAATGTCCTCATACAGTGATTCCTCAAAAGTACTATCCACCAGCATGGCTATATCTTGATAGACCTTTGGCAGTAACAGGTCTTCTATGGCCAAGCTCTATAACTTGGCTCCCAGTGCAATGACTGTAGTGAGTTCTGGCTCTAGGCAGTCGGTGGTAAGATCAGCAACGTCACCAAAGATCTGGAAAGCATCATCAGAGCCAATGGTTAAAGAAGCATAAGTCTTTCCAGCTACTGTCAGGGCTGACAGGTCATAGACATCACCAAAGATGGTGAACTACTGCTCGAAGAAATCATCCAAGTTAGGCAATTTGAGAGCATGGTCATGTTATATCTCTCCTTGGATGAAGAGAACCATCTTGCACTCCTCCGGTTTGTTTGAAGTGTAGGGATCTAACCCAATGTAGTACCTCTCTTCCCACGTGGCTGTAGGAATATCGAACTCTACCAGACCCTACTGGTACCGGCCTAAACCCTTACCGAGCATGAAGTTCATCAATCGCATCATTCTTTCCACAGTGAAACTTGGTTGGTACGAGTATGATTCAGGTTCTCCGATAGCAGTGATCCGAAAACCAATCATAAGAGGGATATCTTCCCTGATGCAAGCCAGAGCAACCTCATCATCAGTAGCAATAGTAACCACACCTTTGTTATGTGGAAACTTGATCTTCTGGTGCAAAGTGGAAGGCACACCTCCCAGTGGATGGAACCATGGTCGGCCCAATAGCAGTGCAAATGACACCAGAATGTCAAGGACTATGAATTCTACCACTGATTCAATCAGATTGACAGTGACAGTGGCAGTGAAGGTACCAGTAACCTCCTATTTAGACTCATCATATGCCTCGATGATAGTCTTACATGGTTTCAGGTCTGAAAGCTGAACTCTAAGCTTGGGCAGCACCTTGAGTGGATAAACATTAATGCCTGAACCATCATCCACCATGACATAGGCAGTGGAGAAATTCATAATGTTCACCCTGATGAAGAGTGCTTTGTTATGGCAGACACCCTCGGCCGGTAGATCTGCATTAGAGAAGGTGATCATGCTGAATGGTAACTCTCGGTTCACCAGCTGACTCTTTATACTAAAGGTAGAAGCAGATGGAGAGATTCTCATGCTTAAGAGTGCTTTGACGACAGCCCGTCGATGCTGTTGGGAGGATAGCACCAAGTCCCAGATGCTAATGTTAGCTTATGTCTTCTTTAGCTACTTGATAACAACATTATAAGGCTGAGCAGCCTGATCAGTTGGTTGTGGAGCTGGAACATTGCTTAGACTAGCCTCATCCCTAGTGGGTCTAGCCTTGGTCGACTTTTTAGGAGCTTCTGGCTTCTTCCCAAGGTCGGGAGGAGTGAATACCTTATCGCTGCTAGTCATATTGCAGACTCGAGAGGACATCTTATTAGCACCTAACCCTTTCTGTTGCTTGGGTGGTTTTGGTGCTGACTTAGCCAACTTAGGGATCTTGGTCGACTTACCCTTCTTTGAAGCATGATCTTGTGATGACTCAGACTTAGTGGAATCCTGAGTAATTGTAGACTCATCCTTGGAACTATCGTACCATATGTCAATAGCACCAATGTCAAACCCACCACCAAGTTGGAATGTGATAGCAGGTAACTAAGTAATCCTCTCACTGCCAAGAGAAGAAAAGGAGTTCAGAACCAGGGATTTTGGTAACCCTAACTGGAGCATGTAGGTGTGGTTGGCTTTATGGTAGTTTGGCGATGGGTTTGTTTTGGTTAATGGTTTGGATTTTGTAGGGTCTTCGATCTCACCAGAGTCAATGAGATTCTAAATGACTAGTCTGAGGGAGCGACAGTCGTCAGTATTATGGCCATGATGCTGGTGATAATGACAGTAGGTTTTGGTGTCCATCGAGGCTGGGGGTGGTGTTTTAAAGTTTGGCTCTAGCAATTTGATGAGCTTGGCTTTAAGGAGACACCCGAAAACCTTAGAAAGTGGCATTCCAAGATCCGAGAACTTCTAGGATGGAGTAGTGTTTCAAAGTATGGGGTTTGGTGGTTACAAGGCATTGATGTAATGAGGCTTTGGTGTTTACAGGGCATTAGCATAGTGAGGTTTTTGTTATGTTTAGGTATACGTGGCGGTTTTGGGTTTGATGAAGGAAGGTTCCTTCTTCTTACCCTCGGTCTGCTCAATGTGTTATCCCATAGAGTAGATGTCCTCGAAAGTGTGGAATGTTTGATATTTTAGCTTATCCTAGTAGAGTGGCAGTGACCCTATGATAAGCTTGTTGATCATGTCAGATTCAGATGGCTTCTATCTGACCAGTGTAGCTTTGTCCATCCAACGACTGAAGTAATCCATAAAAGACTCATTGGTTTTCTGCTTAACCATTTCTAAATCCATTAGGGTTACATCAAATCGGGACTTGAACCCATATTATTTACAGAATGCAGTGCAGAGAGGCTTCCACTGGGTTGTGGTTGCCTTGTTGAGACTATGATACCAGGCTAGCGCTAGTCTCTCCAGTGAGGTGAAGAAGAGCTAGACTATTTGATCATCCGACAGGTCTGTAGTGCTCATCATCATGGTGTAGGTCTTCAGATGATTCTTCGGGTCCCCAACTCCATTGTACTTGGGAACATCTGGGAGCTTGAACTTGGTAGGAAGCCCCTTGATAGCTCAGACTGAGAACTCATCAAAGTCTAGGTCAGACCCCATGCCTTTGGTCTTCATGATAGTCTACAGCTGTTATATCTTCTGTTCTAAGACAGTGATCTTAGACTTCTAAACATCATGCATATGGAGCGAGATATCATCATCAGTCTCTATGTCATATAAGTTGACACCCTTTCCCTTTTCCTTGATCAAAGCTGGTGGGGTGATGAATTCAACAGGACTAAGAGCCTCCTAGATCTGTTGTTGCAGGAGAGTCTTAAAGTCATCATTCAGGAGCTTGGCCATAGATTGGTTGATGAGCTTCTGAACTATAGCAAGTGTGGCCTCATCCAGTGTTGAGGCAGTAAGGGTAGATGATGATAGAACATTCCTGGCATTCTGAGAGTTTGACATTGTTCTGTACATGATAGAAAGAGTTAGCATGGATGCATGAGTATGCATATGGTGTTACGTTTGATGTACATGATGCGGTACGTAGAATGTATGCATGTCCTATGCTAGGAAATAATGTGATATCATGGCTGTAATAGAGCGAGTTAGCATGCGTATGTGTGGGTGCACGTGATGCATCACATAGGATGTATGCATGTCCTATGCTAGGAAACATCCAGCGTTATGGCTGCAAAAGTGAAATTTGTTAGAGGATTGCATGAGTATGCATGTATGCATGTTTGGCAGAAAATACAAAACGGTTAGCCAACACGTAGCATGCAGCAGTGCTCCCTGCCATCCTTATACCTCCGTGATAATTGGTCAATCCAAGTTCTCCTTTCCCTAGGTGGGATCCTAGCTCAGAGTTATACTGGCAACTCGAGGCGCGATTCGCTCAATAAGGCAAGCAAAAGGGTTGATCGTTGCCTGATCATTTAAGGGATTACAGCGAAAACCCGATAGCATTTTAACTTAACCATATTGCAATGATAAGAGAATGTCGATGGAATTGACATGAGGTTGTGCAACCAAACAAAATCATGAAAGGATTCCGACTCTTAGCAGAGCAATACGGGCATGATCATATTGTTATGATAAGAGTATGCTCATGGAATAGGCATGAGGTTGTGCAACTATATGGAATCATAAAAGGATTCCAACTCTTAGCAGAGTAATATGGGCATGATCATATTGTAATGATAAGAGTACGCCCATGGAATAAACGTGAGGTTGTGCAACCATACGGAATCATGAAAGGATTCCAACTCTTAGCAGAGCAATACGGGCATGATCATATTGTTATAATAAGAGTACGCCCATGGAATAGGCATGAATAAGAACAGGCTAAGGTCTCCTGCCATGTTATCCATAACCTATCCAACTAAATGGAATCATCGAGGACTATACCTCATGTCTATCCATCAGGAATCATCGATAGTTATCAGTACAGTGCAACGAGTGGTGAAGGCAGATGTGCTTTCCCGAGGAGTCAAATAGAGTCCAAGGTACTCACTCACTTACAATCACCGATTTGACACAGGACCAGGGTGGTGTGTACAGACACGGACTGGTGTTGTGATGCATACAATTAATCCAACTATGATGGGAAATTTGATATGGAAACTCTTAGATGCCACCACTCTTTCATCATGATGCCCCTAGTGGAGTCTCCACTATGAGCGCCGGTTTTTACCAGAGACTAGAACGAGGCTTGCGATGCTCACGGACTGAGGACCGCACTTGGAGCGAAAGCATAGTCTTCTCGAGGGGTTCCCTTAAGGAATGATACGGACTCGAAAGAGTCACAAGGGAGTCACCACCAGATGGTTCCGGATTGGTCTAACCGACCCATAGCATGAGTGCCAGTTAAACCCTTTAGAGATTGGGTTTAGGTGGTGGAGATCTATTTCTATGAGTTTCCAAAATCGATTTTACCATTATAATTGGAATTAATTATCTTAAACAGGCAATCATACGAGCGTATATGTAAGCACACAACATGACATGCGATTTGGCATTGCAAGGTTGCACATAGAATGGCATATAAGGCTACATGACATTTGGATGGCATGGTATATGCATGACATGTGAAGTGAATGATGTATCATATGCATGACATGTGAGGGAAATGACATATCATATGCATGATATGTGAGGTAATGCAAGACATGGCATATGTATGACATGTAGCATGGATGACATACCATATGCATGACATGTGAAATGAATGGCATATCATATGTATGATATGTGAGATGATGTATGACATATCATGTTCATGACATGTGAAGTGGATGACATACTATATGCATGATATGACATAGTAATATATGTGTATAATGGCATGACATGGCATAGTGATGCGTATGTGAATTAGTATTCAACATAGTATATGTCATGGCATATGATATGGCATGTGACATGGCATGGCATAATGGCATATGTCATGATGATAGCATATGATATGGCATGGCATATAGCATGGCAAGTTGCATGTATTGTATTGCATATTGGGATATTTGGATTGTATTAGCATATTTATACATATAAGCATATGAAATACGGTATGTTATGGAATAGCATATGCATGGCGTGTCATAGAAGTATATGTTATATGACATGTGACATGGCATATGACATGATGACATATATTTTAGCAAATATAAATCCATCCACGAATAAAAATACCGAAAGGTTGGTGAAAGGGATCGAGGAATTAAGGGTACACATGAAATTTTAGGAGAATTGTTACAAAACAAATAATAATCTTATCCTATTACACAAATGTCCATGGATACATAGTTTTTAGGACGTTACGTAACGTCCCCCTCCTTCTTGGGTACTATTGCACCTCGGGTTGCATGAACCAAAAATGCACGAATAATATTATGCAAAATAAACATAAATAAATTCATTAGTAGCAAATGAATTTAGGATTTATTCCACTATTCCAATGCTATGTGAAAGCATGACCCAAGAGTCAAAATCTGGCAATTATTTGGCAATAATCATATGAATTTATATGAGCCGCATCGTGAAAATAATAATAATTTTAAGTAAAATTATTTTTTTTGATCATGGAAAATCAAATAGGAGTGCTAACATCACTTGGAATAATTTGGAGATAGCCCCTCAACCAATTTGAATCCAATCCTTTCAAAAATTGAATTTTATACGAACCAAATAAGCATTTGATCATTAAAAATTAATTTTGAGACAAAAATTAATTAAATTTAATTATTTTATGATAGATCCAGAATACTTGAGCCACTGTAAAGCATTAAATAGTACTGGAAAAATCAAATTGATTTTGAAAATGATCAAAAAATGCAATTTTCAAGAAATTTTCCAGGGAATGTGCACCGCGTATCAGACTATATGCGACACACATAGGTTGTGTGTGGCGCACATAGCATGACATGTGGTGCACATAGTTCATGAATTTTCAAGAAAATCAAATCTTTCAATACAGAAATGATCTACAGATGAAAATACGCAACTCTAATGAAGACAGTACCTCATTTTGAGCTCGAATCGGCCTCCAATTTGCAATCCAAACATTTAATTATGCAATTAATTTGGATAATTAATTTTAGGGCTAAAATTAATTAGATCTAAACAATATTTGACAAATCCAAAACCCCAAGAGCATGGATAAGCCTCTGGAGTTGCTGGAAAAATTAGATCCGAAGCAGATCGAGTGAAAAATGGCTTTTTCTGTGAAATCTGGGATCTATGTGAGTAGCACATAGATCTATGTGTGCTACACATAGGCTATATGTGGTGCACATACATGTATGTATGGTGCACATAGTTTGCAAAACAGAAGAAAATCAAAGGTTTTTCAGCAAAAACCCTAGATCCAACCCCGATCTAGGCAGATCGGAGCCTGAAAATGGATTTTCACTTCATGGATTTGAATCCAACTCAAGAAAAATAATTTTAAGGCTGAAATTATGTAGATCCGACAATTATATGGTAGATCCAGAACACTAGAGGCATAAAGGAGCCTTTAATGTTACTAAAAGAGCCAGATCAGGCAAAAAAACCAGCAAAAAATGAGAGAAAATTAGCATTTTCTTTGAAATCTGGGGCCTATATGCATAGCATATAAGCCTATGTTCACCACACATGAGCTACATGTGGCACACATAAGTGTATATGCGCAGCATATACCTTGAAAAATAGTTGTGAAATGAAAGATTTTTGAAGAAAATGGAAGAAAGAGGTAGAATTTACCTCTTGGCAGTAGGATTTTCTTCAAGATCTTCACTCCAAACGTGCTTAGCGAGCCTAACTAGAGCCAATTAGTCTCTAAATCCTAAGCAATTAATTAATTAAGTGTTTAATTAATTATGGAATAATTTTGGCAGAGTTTTGGCTGCTCTTTAGAGCAAATTCCAAACCCTTAATACTAAACCCAAGCTCTATATTTATAAAGCCAAATTAGGATTTGGTAAAATTGTAATTTTTGGTTTGAATTTGAAAATTTTTAAGCTATGTGTGCCACATATAGTGCTATGTGCACCACACATAGCCTATGTGCGCAGCATGTAATTCTACATACTCCGTATATAGCCTTTTGACCCGTCACGTGGGGCCCACCGGGGTTGCATCGGGATGTACGCCCCATGCCTTATAAGCATCATTTTTTATGCCAAGATATTGTGTAATGTGGCTAACATCCGATTTGGTCTCGAGAAGGCTCCCGACCAAATGTCTTTTTATGCTATATGCGTAGCATATAGTGCTATATGCGGCGCATATAGTGCTATATGCGGCGCATATAGCGTTTTACCCCTATTCATTTTACCTCGCTCGAGCAAAACGGTATGTGAGCCATATGTTAACTAAGTATCATTTGACATACTAAGGCATTGTGCAGTGAAAAGTTTTCTGGATTTGGTCCGGAAGGTGGGCCCCACCAAATGTCTTTTTTTCTTGCATAGTACATGCATAGTGCTATGCACTAAATCCATTTTGTTTATATGTTTCACCTCGCACGGGTGAAATGCAATGTATTTCTTATGTCAAATAAGCGTTATTTGACATATTAGAGTGCTGAGTAAAATGGCTCTTGGTTAGGTGGGCCCCAGGTGGTGGGCCCCACCAAGCATCCTATTCCAGGCATATAGTGCTATATGCCCAAAAATGTAGAATTTTACATGTTATGCATTCTGCATGTCAAATAAGCATTATTTGACATTACAAGATGTTATCAGCATGTTCTATTTATGTGGGTCCCACCAGGTGGGCCCCGCATGTGGGTCCCATGGGATATCCTTCGACTTAAGCGCTATGTACATAGTCCTATGCACTCAATATGCTCTGCATGTCCAAAACACTGAGAGGGAGCTAGCAAGGGCGGTGGGCCTCGCTAAACATCGTGGTGGGCCTCGCCAACTGCAATGTGCTCTGTACACCCAGAGCACTCAAAGCGAACCAAATAGGCTTATATGCACTATCAGGGTTGATATCAGGAATTGATACCAAGCCAAATCAATAAAAACCTGAGACTGCATAAGGGTGAAAAGTCAAGGTCAACACATATGCAATAATGATCATATGGTACCATTCATAATATAAACTAATTTAGTTGCTATCATAAGCCATCAAGTGAGAAGTCATCATTTTAAGGCCCTATGTAGGGTCATAAAGCGAATAGCATAAACTAACTACCGCTTTACCCTTATTAATAGCTCACAAAGACATATGAGTCTCATCCGTTAAACCTATAGCATTTTCATTTTACATTCACTTAGTAAAGTCATTCATTTATTATACTTGACTTGTCATCTTTAAGAATCCATGATCATTCATGACATGTAGCCACCATTCAACTTTGATTAATAAGAAGCATATAAGCATAATTCTATCTTATAATATTTCACACTTCACAATTAGGGGCCACACATGCCTTTCAGCCAACGTAAGTCCTTTCATTATAATATCATCTATTAGGTGTGTTTATGCATCATTGACTTTCATTTACATATATAGTTAGCCAATATTCATATACATACCATTACATACCTTTGCAATCAAGTACAAGGACATAGATAAGTCATACACATGCATATTGGTAAGTAAGTCAAGTATTTGGAATATTCAAACATGTATAAGACTTATCATAACATATGTGAACATATAGCATTAACTTTGTTTCATGCCTCTAAGTATGTATTCTTATGTATAGTGAAGAATTATAAGGTCTAGGTGTGTATAGTGATAACCATGATTTTTACCTATATTTTCCCCCTTATTATGATGTTCTTCTAAGCATTGTTTTCATATTTTTCCTTTCAAACATAAGCATATAATATAGTATTTCATGCATTATTCACATTCTCATGCGTCATATTCATATATTATGTACTTAGCATAATTTCATACATTTTCATACATATTTTACATAATTTTCATGATATTTCATATAGTATAGGAATTAGCTCAATTTAGATGGACTTGCATGCATTTTAGTAAGTTTTTAAGGTACTATTTTGCATTTGAATTATAGTTCTAGGTGTTAGAAGTTTTATTTTCCCATTCATGCTTAGAAAATTAGGTTTTTATGACCCTGTTGAGGCATACATGAGACATGGATGGCATCCACGAGTCATGTATGACTCGGCTA
The DNA here is from genome assembly GCA_948192965.1 of Dalechampia spathulata. Classification (NCBI taxonomy): domain Eukaryota; kingdom Viridiplantae; phylum Streptophyta; class Magnoliopsida; order Malpighiales; family Euphorbiaceae; genus Dalechampia; species Dalechampia spathulata. Next base: position 21,244 of record CANYBF010044901.1, read on the forward strand.
TTTGATTTCTTATGCATTTTCATCCCATGCAAGCCATCCATGAGTCGTGGATACCATCCATGACTCATGTACCCCTTAAATTCTTGCTTGTTTTGGTCGTTTCAAAAGCCACACAACTCATATAGCATTTACATGACTCGTATGGTGCATTTAGGTCATATTTTCCCTTCTTTTTCTAACCCTAGGATCATAATAATGGATGGTTAGAATGCATTTAGACTTTACATAGTTGTAGGAGTCTTTTAGTTATGAAGAATGTGGGGATTCATTCATTGAGAGAGGGGGATTGAAGCATATGTAGATAGCACAATCAGAGTCTAGGTTAGAGTTTTAGGTTTAGAGGGAGAGGGAGAGAAAATAAGATTCAATTGGTGTGATTGCTAATCTTCCCTTTTATTTTCTGTTCTTATTCATAGCCTTTCATCAAGACATTGAAGAAGCAGCTGAGGAGGAATCAAGAAGAATAGAAGACGGAATAGTAGGAGCAACAGAATTGATCAAGATTCTCTTCATATCCATCTTTTTATATTTTAGTTTTAAACATTTATTATGGTTTTATTTTTTTTATTCTTCATGCCCTTTTGCTTTATTTATTTTGAAGATATGATTTGATAGTAGTTGTAAGGAATGGATGATGATTTGAACAGATTTAATTCCTTTCTATTTATAAATTCATTTACCTCTTTATGTTCTTGAGTTTTGATTCATGTTTATGATGTTTGATTGTTAGACCCTTTAACATGAAAACATTGAATTAGTTTGGTTAATCACTTTGAAAGAAGGTTTAACCTAACCGAACAAATTTAAGAACACCGAATGATAACTACCTAGACATAGGAGTTAATTAATTTGGAGGCATAAAGTGTAGTAAATGAACTTAATTGCTGAAGTTAATCTTAGCAGTCACGAAAGTAGGGTGTTAGCTTAGCTTTAGTAGGTAAAGACTCTTTTGAAAGAAAGAACTTTGCATCCAAACACTACTTTGAAGTTGGTAATTAGATTAATAATGGAAGGTTTAATCTTGTTCATCATCGTTCAACCCTATGTCTAATTATATTATATATATATACAGTAGTTGATTAATGATTTTAGTTAATTAAATAAACTATAATGTTAAATTGCCTAGATAATCAATAAAATCAATAGCTAGTACTTAGCCACTCTTGGTCCCAGTGAACGATACCCTTATACTGCAATTACGACCCGTATTCTTGCAATGACATAATTATAATTTAAGGATTATAAATTTAAAACTTGTTGAAATATTATGCATGTAAAAATAATTTTATTTATATGCCAATAAGTTTTTGGCGCTATTACCAGGTACCAATAGTGCATCCAGTTAATACTAGTGATGTGAGAGTAGTTGATTAATTTAGGATTTTATTTTTTTGAGAATTTTATTACTCACTTTTTTTTCTCTTTCTATTTTCAAAATAAGTGTTAAGTTTAACAACTGAGGAGAGCCCCAATATTGAACTCGTGTCAACTCATTTGGAGATAGAAAGAATGTCATGTAAACTTAAGAGCTTAAGTTTAATCACGATAAGTTCTTAAGTTTAGGGTCAAGCTAATGACCTTAAATTAGCATGTTTAATTTTGATTTTTTCTTCTTCTTTGTTTTAATGTGTTTTTATGTTTATTTATTTGTTTGTTTGTTTAGTTATTTATTTATTTTATTTTATGGCTACATAGGGTGTTTAGGATATGTTAGTTTATGCATTTTATCTTCATTTTTATTCACATTTACATTTAAACTGTTTAGCATTTTACATAATGGTATTCATGTTACATATGCATTTTGCATTACCTTGCATGATTATTCATATTTTAGCTAAGTTTACATAGTGTTTATAATGGTTGTTATTTATATACTTGATATGCATTACATTTTATTTCCACCTTACTTGATTTTGACTTATCCTTTATTCTTATTATTATTATTATTATTATTATTATTATTATTATTATTATTATTATTACTATTACTATTACTATTACTATTACTATTACTATTACTATTACTATTACTATTACTATTACTATTACTATTACTATTACTATTACTATTACTATTAC
>CANYBF010044936.1:0-18440 GCA_948192965.1 Dalechampia spathulata
AAATGAAGAAACTTACGAAGGAAGCCCGATTAAAAACACTCAAAAAGTCAAAGAAGTGACGTCAAAAACACTGTCACGACTCGTGACAGCTCTGTCACGACTCGTGACACCCCAAAATTGCCTGTAGGAAGCGACACGCAATACCCTTCATGACTCGTGAATCCCTTCACGACTCGTGACACTACTCATGAACCCCTTCACGACTCGTGACACTACTCGTGACACTACTGTCACTACTCGTGACACTACTCGTGAAGGCCAAAAATCCTTCAAAAACAAGCCCAAACTCACTGTAACGACTCGTACACTCTATCACGAGTCGTGCCCGACCAAAAATCCCGGCTCACAAGGGCAAAACCTACTGTAACGACTCGTGACACTATGTCACGACTCGTTACCAAGACCAAAACACTTCCCAAGCCAAAATACCTACTGTAACGACTGGTGACGACTCTTCACGACTCGTTACAGTAACCAAACTCGCATTCTCATTCCCAAACATGCATTCCCTTAAGGCATTCACATCACATTCATCAAATACAATTCACACACGTATAAATACATGTATACACACATACATACACACATTTATACACGTATACGTATGTGTATACATACAAACTCCTAGGGTCCTAGACGCGGGCGTAACACACCGATTCCATCACTAGGAGGAGCGAAGTACTTTGTATCCTTCATCAATGATTACTCTAGGAGATTTTAGGTGTATACTATCAAGAGTAAGGGAGATATATTTACAGCTTTCAAATCTTACAAAGCGTGGGTTGAACTTGATTCAGGCAATAAGATCAAGTGTTTGAGGATAGATAATGGAGGAGAATATACTGGTAATAAATTTGATAGCTTTTGTAAGCAAAAGGGCATCAAAAGGCAGTTCACTACGGCATATACTCCATAATAAAATGGAGTGGCAGAGCAGATGAGTAGAACTCTGTTAGAAAAAACAAGAGCAATGTTAGGAGTTGCAGGCCTAGATAAGGTGTTTTGGATAGAAGTAGTCAATACCGCCTGTTATATGATCAATAGGTCATCATCTACAACAATTGAATTGGAGACACCAATGAAGATATGGACTGGGAAGCCAATTGATTATTTAAATCTCCATATATTTGAAAGTCCTGTATACGTAATGTATAATGCCCAAGAAAGTACAAAGTTGGATCCAAAATCCAGAAAGTATTTGTTCTTGGGGTATGCTGATGGTGTAAAGGGGTATCACTTGTGGGATCCCACTACCCACAAGGTTATAGTCAACAGGGATGTTATCTTCTTAGAAGATAGATTGAAAGGAGAAGATGATAGCACCTTTAGAGGAAGTTCAAAAACTACAGATGTATAGGTGGAAAGGAAGTTTGTAGAAAAAGGTTCTTCTGAAGCAGCACCAGGAGAAGCATAACTTGGAAAGGGAAAACATCCAAAAACTATATCATCCTGGCATAAAGATTATGTTATGGATAGTAATGTTGCATACTATCTTCTAATTGAGAAAAGGGAGCCTCAACTCTCCAAGAAGCAATTAGTAGTTTAGATGCATCTCGATGAATGGTAGCAATGTAAGAGGAAATGGAAGCTTTACATAAGAATAAGACTTAGAAACTCATAACACCACCACAAGGAAGAAAGGTCATTGGTAACAAATGGGCCTTTAAGATCAAAATAAATAGTGATGATCAAGTGGAAAGGTATCGTGTAAAATTGGTGGTAAAAGGATATACTCAGACAGAGGGAATTGACTTCAATGAAATATTTTCCCCTGTGGTTTGATTGATAATTGTTTGAGTAGTTTTGGAAATATATACTATATTTGACTTACATCTGAAACAGCTAGATGTGAAAATAACTTTTCTTCATAAAGATCTTGAAGAAGAAATTTATAATGCTCCAACCATAAGGTTTTGAAGAAAAAGGAAAGGAGAACTTAGTCTACAGGTTGAACAAATCTCTATACGGTTTAAAGCAGGCACTGAGGTGTTGGTATAAGAGATTTGATTCATTCATCATGAGCTTTGGATATAATAGATTAAATGCAGACCCTTATGCATATTTCAAGAGGTTTGGTAGTGATTTCATTATCTTACTATTGTATGTAGATGACATGTTGGTAGTAGACACCAATAAAGATCATATTAAAGAATTGAAGGCGCAGTTGGCTAAGGAATTTGAAATGAAGGACTTGAGACCAACAAACAAGATTCTAGAGATGCAAATTCATTACGATAGAAGTAACAAGAAGATTTGGCTTTCTCAGAAAAATTATTTAAAGAACATTTTACGATGCTTTAATATGCAAGACTCCAAGCCAATTTTTACCCTGCTTGTTATTAGTTTCAAATTATCCTCCAATATAAGTCCTAGCAATGAAGAAGGAATGATGGAAATGACTCAAGTACCATATGCATCAGTGGGGGGAGTTTTAATGTTTGCGATAATTTATACACGACCAAATATTTCACATGTAGTAGGAGTAGTAAGTCGGTACATGGCAAATCCTGACAAAGAGCATTAGAATGTAGTGAATAAGATCCTAAGATACATTAAGAGGGCCTCAGATGTTGCTATGTGTTATGAAGGATCATACTTTATTATTAGAGGATATGTTGATTCGGATTATACAAGTGATCTTAATAGAAGTAAATCCACTATAGGATATATGGTCATTCTTACTAGCAGAGCTGTAAGTTGGGTATCAAAACTGCAGTCAGTTGTAGCAAGCTCAACAATAAAAACAGAATATGTAACAGCTACACAAGCTAGTAAAGAAGTAGTATGTTTGAAAATGATAATGGAGGAACTCGAGTATCAACAAGAGAAGATTTCTTTGTTTTATAACAGTTAAAGTGTCTTACATCTTACAAGGAATCTAGCTTTTCATTATAAGTCAAAGTACATATGAGTCCAGTATCACTTCGTTCAAGAGAAAGTGGAAGAGGGCACGGTGGATATGCAGAAAATTCATATTAAAGATAACTTAGTAGACTTTATGATAAAAGCAGTCAATACTAACAAGTTTATCTAGTGTCGATCATCTAGTGACCTGGCAGAAGCATAAGCAGCATAGAAAGCCAAGGAAGAAAGAATGATGTGAAGGTCTGATTGATTCTTAATCAAATCTTCAAGTGAGAGATTGTGAGTTAAAATTATTGACCATCACAAGAAAATTGTGTTTAGTGGTGGGCACCGAACTAATTAATTAGCTGTGATTGTGGCATCGAGAAACAACTATGTAATATCTATAATTAAGCTTGTTACACGTTTTGCCTCTCCTATAAATAAGTGAAGGCACTAAGGAGAATATCATCCCAGAATAATAATTCGAGAGAAAGAAAGAAAAAAGAAAAATAGAGATATTTTGTAACTCCTATTTTATTTCTTTTAATAAAATTCTTCGATCCTTATCCGTGGTTTTCACCTTAATTTGTTTAAGAGTTTTTCACATAAAATCTGTGTGTTTTATCTTTATTTTTCATAAATTTTAGCTGTGATATTACTTTATCTGATTTATATTTTCAACAGAAACCATTGAAATTGAAGAAAGTAGAAGTATTTGCTGTAGACCAAGCCTTATTATACAATTTTATGGTGCTAATGCGACTTGGTCTCTTCAATGGAGATCTAAAATCTCTTCTGTTTGGGAATTTTGGACCATCTGATGTATGCAGCTCTGATCATTAAATTCAGGCACCCCATGCAACAAGGTAAGGAATAGTATTGTTTGAAAGTCAAAGAGCTCTTGCTTTATTTAAGAACAGCTCTAAGAATTTGACAGTAATAGGACAAAATGATAATGTGATTAAAACTATGATAAGCAACTATGCAGGTACATTATCCCTTTACACTGATCAGTTATTTTTCAAGGTAGCTGCAATGACATTATCTAATATTGATGTAGTAATAGTGTTAGTTGTAGGTTATGATCGATCTACGAAAGAGAGGGTCTAGACAGGGAAAACTTAGAGTTGCTAGGATTTCAAGAAAAGCTTATCATGGATGCGTTGGATGCCGTAAATGAATTTATAATATTCATTATCAAGTCTGGAACGAGAGAAAGATTGGAGTATACCGTTGACTTGGATATCCAACCCTCAAAAGCCCTCAAAATATCAACCGAACTTCCAAACATGATGATGAGTATTATAAATCCATTTACAACATCCATCACATCCATGACAAGCTTTTCTTGAAGTCCTGGCAACGTCAAGTTTTCCCTGTCTAAACCATCTCTTTCTATAGATTGATCATAACCTACAACTAAGAGTACAACTACATCAACATTAGATGATGCGGTTGCAACTGCCTTGAAAAATAACTTATCAATGTAAAGGGATAGTGTGCCTGCGTATTTGCTTATGAGGGGTTTGATTTTTAAATTTTTTATTTTATGTTTGCTGAATGAAAAAATGCTGTAAAATTATTATAATGATTAGTAACAGGTAACTCATCTATTTCTTGATTGATAAAATATTATTAAAATGATATAATTATTTTTAATGTTTAGTTATTTCAAATTATTATAATGATTGGTAATAGACAATTATGCATTTTAATATTTAAAAAATTCAGCGTAAATATATCTGTATATTAAATATTTTAAAATTTTGCAAATTGAAAATTTTGATATAAATACTGCAATAAAATAAAATAAATAAATAATAATTGCTCTCATTGTAAAGCAAACAAATGAATAATAAAAATATAAATTCTACGAGTAATTTATCAACTCTATATTAAAATAAACATAAACAAAAACTTTGGTTAACTCATTATATTTTAAGATCATTTAAAATTAATTTTTTACAATTAATAGCAATTTGTTCTCAAAGAGAATCCATCTCTAATATTGCTAGGATACTTGTTGAAAATTCTCTGTATTTAAAAATATATTAGATGATATAATCTTTGGATATATTAATATCAAATTATTTAAAAGCATGATCATTATGAGATTTCTTTCTAATATAATTATATATAGTTATTAAGGTGATCACGATGTCCATTTGAACTTCCAATTATATAGAAAACATATTTTATAATATTTTTATGTACATTTGATACTTCTTCTTAGCAATGAATGTGTCCCATTAAATTTTTCTTGATGTCCCTTTGATGGTCCAGTTCTCTCAAAATCAAGTAAATAATATCTTGTAAAATTAATTTTTATCTATTTTTATATAAAAATTTAAAAAATTCTATTTAAATTCAACCATAAATACTAATTTTTACGTACTAAAATAAACATAAAAAATTAAAAATAAAGTAGTAATAGTTTTATTTTGTAAAATTGATTTGTCTAATAATTTTAATATAAAAAATAATATTTATATGAATTTTATTTTAAATAAAATATTCAGTTTTGTTATAATTAAATTAAATTAAACTAAACTAATTTCATAAATTGATGCTGAAAAATATTTATCTCTTTTCTGAAAAATATAATATTTATATTTATTATATACTCTTTAATTGTATCTTTATTAATCAAGAAGAATCAATTAAAATATTTTAATAATGATAAAAAATGATCAATAAAAATAAATTTTAGTTTATTTTATATTAAATTATGAATTAAAAATAATTATATATTTAATTTAAAATATGATTTTATATTGTATATATTCAAAGGTATTTTATTTTATAATCAAAACGATGTTAATTAAAGTAAAATATAATTAAGATAGTAAGAATATTGATGTATGTGATGTTATTATATGAAAACTAAAATAAATATCAATTTTTATATAAATTAATAGAAATTTTTAATTCAAATAACAATAAAATTTTATAATAAATTTTAAATAATTATAATGTTAAAATTTCAATTCTTTATGAAAATTATATATATATAATAATAAAATTTTATTTAAATTAAAATTATGTGTTATAATAAAATTTTAAATAATATTTATAATAATAAATTTTAAAATGATAAAAAATCCTATTATAAAAATTTTGATTCCAGATCTCACAAATTTGAAACTTTTTTTACATTAATAAAGATACGCTTATTTAATTGTAATATTTCTGGCGTTAAATAAGGATTTTTCACAATAAGTATTTAAAATAAATATATTTAATAAATATAAATATTCAATAAATATATTATAGTATTTTAAATTTTTATAAATTTAATAAAAATAAATAAAATATTAAATATAAATTTCATGAATATTAAAAATGAAATATTTTAAAAATACCATCTTAAAGGCTTTCAAATCTCATAATAATCAAATATTTTGATCGTATAGTATTTTATAATATATAAATACATATAATTTATTTTGAAGTATCTTTAAAATTTTGTAATTAATATATGATTATATAAATTTAATATATGATTATATGAATTAAAATTTTATGATTTTTTGATTTTAAAATAAAATTTTAAATTATATGTATAATAATAAAATTTTAGAATGTATAATAAAAAAATTTTAAAAAGATAAAAATTTTCTTATATATATAATAATGTAATTTGATGATAGTTAAAATTATACCTTATAATATAATTTTAAATAACAAAATTATGTATTATAATAAAATCTTATTAATATTAAATTCATGTATTATAATATAATTTTAAAAAAATACATATAATAATAATAATATTAAAAATAATAATAATAATAAATCAAATAAAAAATAAATCAAATAATTAATCCATAACTCTTTTACGAAATCTATAACAAAACACTATATCTTAACAGCAACAAAATTTTATTAACTAATTTTTTATAGAAAGCACCTTCAAAGTAAACCAAATAGGCTCTCAATGCTATGGAATTGATCTATAAAAACAATGAACAAAAACAAGAATCTCTTCAAAACATGTTTCCTTCAAGAACAACCGACAATGAAGTCAATTGCCTTAAATTGAAAAGAGGTCCCTGGCACAATTCAAACTGTAAACTAAAATAAATATGAATAACTTCTAAATGAATGTCAATTAGTTATGTAATTATATATCAAAATTAGAATGTCATATAAATTATGTTAAATGTATAGAAAATGTATGCAATTAAGTCAATAATGCAATATATGAATGCAATACATAAAATAATAGAAAATACATGAATTACTATATTATATGATTATGTTTGAAGAGAAAAACATGAAAATAATACTTGAAATTACATTATAATGAAAGGAAAAATATAGGTAAAAATCATGATTATAAGAAACTTAACGAATCAAATCTACGAAGAACTCCTCCACCACTAAGGAGACATTCCTTCCCCGTCACCTTCACGATTGAAGGATCAATTTTTTTCCGCAGTCTGGAATCCATTGCAGCTCAACTTGATCTCTTCTCTTGTACACACACAATCATTTTTAATGGTCACTTTCCATTCCGTCTTGCCCTCTATTTTGTTTCTAGTTTCAGTTTGCATGATCACAAAATTTGACTCATTATCGCACTGGAAATTTCCTGCATGTTTATGATATGGGAATAAGAATGGATTTCATAGGTACAATGAATCACACTATATTCATGAATAATGAATTTAATTTTTATTTATTCAATTCTTCAAGTTGATATCTATATTTTAATATGAAATAAATTTAAAAAATTAATATATATAATAAATTTTAATATAATGGATCAAATCTAAATTATAATATAATTTTTTAATTTCTATAATTATTTGATTTATTTTATTTTAATGATGATTTTCAAGATTTGATTGATTATTAATGATAAGTTGATGAGAAAAGTATCAATTCATCAAACTTTACAAGATCAACATGTTTTAACATGATTAAAAAATAAAAATGAAAATATTAAGAAGGAAGAATACTTTGAGTAAGAAGACATAATAAGAAAAGATCAGAGACAAACCAAACGGAAGCAGCCATTGTAGGATGATATGATTGAAGCTTAGGTTGTGCGATTGATTGAGAATGGCTATGAATGGGGAAAATTAGCCAATTTATTTTGGAGTTGGGGAGATGGAAATGGATAATGACCATATTTTTGAAGATACGTCAAGATCGTTTTACATGTTGGGAGCATTTGCATATATATATGTCTTTAAGGTTAATCAATTATCATTAGTAAATTATTATTGATTTAGGTTTGGAAAGAAAATCAAAAGTTTTATTGTTCCTTTGGAATCCTTAGAACCCTAATTATGGTGAGGGTGAAGTTGAAAAAAATACACAGCCTTTAGGAAAAGTGATTTATGTCAAAAAGAATCTTATACTCCATATTCATCACATTAACTCAGAATAAATTAGTTTAAATTATCAATTTTTTATAATTTTATTTAATTTTACATAAATCATAATTAATTCTATTATTTTTATTTTTCAGTTGATATTTCCTTTTTAATTAAAATTTGGATTCCAAGATCTCCACAAATTTGGATAAAAAGTTTATTTCTATATTAATGGGATATACTTAATTAATTGTAATATTTTTAGCATTAAATAACCATTTTCACACACACATATATATATATATATATATATATATATATATATATATATCAAAATAATATATAAATTTTTAAAAAATAAATTGTAAAAAATAATAAAATGAATAATAAATTTTCACAAATAGTTATATATTCTTTATGATTTATTTCTACTAAAGCCATCATTTAATATTTTAAAATTTATGAAATATTCGAGATAATAATATGATTAATGACATGATTATAGTAGACGATGGTAGTTGTAATATTACGATGGCTACGATTATTGAAGGTAAAATTTGTGTTTAATTAAATGTAAAAAATGAATAAAATTTTAAAATGTGTCCTCTGAAAATAAAATATATTTAATGGCCTCTTAATAAGCTAATATGGCAGAAAAGTGAAACTCATCCTGTATTTGATCTTTGACAGTTTCACAGTAATGATCAAACTAAAGTAAAATCGATAAAATAAAAACAAAGAATCTCTACGGAACATCTTTCTTCAAGAACAAGAAACGGTGGAGTCGGTTGCCTGGAAATGGAAAAGAAAATTCGAAGCATAAGTGAAGCTGATTGATTCAAATCCATGAAGAACTCCTCCATTCATAAGTAGACATTCATCTCCTGTCACCTTCAGAATTGAAGGATCTATCTTTTCCACAGTCTCGAAGCCTTTGCAGCTCAACTTGATATCTCCTCTCCTCTCGTACACAAGCAATCGTTGTACACTGTCACCTTCCATTCTATCTTTTTTTCTATTTTCTTTCTGGTTTCAGTTTGAATGAAACAAAATCTTTCACGCTATTACACTGGCAATTTCCTGCAAGTTCATGATATGGGTATAAGAAAGGATTTTCATGTATATGGTTAATAGTATGAACCCATAAATCATATATCTACAAATCTTTAAATGGTGAATTTGTTAACACTATATTTTCACCGCCTGCACAGGTTTGCTGGTTGTCCCTTTCGGGCACGTATTGCAACTTGTTTCCTTATTGAGATGGCTTGATACAAGTTCCCATTCCCAATAGTAAGTTGCATAAATGAATTTTGCATATTCATTTGCCATATGATCACATGGTTTGCCCCCTGTTTAGCCTGTGCAAAACGGTTGCCCATCACTAGTTTCCAGCACAGTCTTGCTGGGTTGCTCCTTTTGGGCATGTATTGCGACTTGTTTCCATTACCAAGTTTTCATTACCAATAGTAAGTTGCATACATGAATTTTGCATATTCATTTGTCATATAGGCACACAGTTTGCCCCTCGTTTAGTCCATGTAAAACGGCTGCCCACCATGGGTTTCCATCACAGGCTTGCTGGATTGTCCCTTTCGGGCACGTATTGTGACTTGTTTCCTTATTGGGATGGCTTGATACAAGTTCCCATTTCTAAGAGTAAGTTGCATATATGAATTTTGCATATTCATTTGCCATAAGGGCACACAGTTTGCCCCTCATTTAGTTCATGTAAAACGGCTGCCCACCATGGGTTTCCATTACAGGCTTGCTGGGTTGTCTCTTTCGGGCACGTATTGTGACTTGTTTCCTTATTGGGATGACTTAATACAGGTTTCCATTTCTAAGAGTAAGTTGCATACATGATTTTGTATATTCATTTGTCATATGGGCACACTATTTGCTCCCCGTTAGTTCGTACAAAACGGCTGCCCACCATGAGTTTCCAGCACATGCTTGCTGGGTTGCTCCTTTCAGGCATGTATTGCAACTTGTTTCCTTATTGGGATGGCTTGATACATGTTTCCATTCTCAAGAGTAAGTTTTATACATGAATTTTACATATTCATTTGCCATACATGGTTTGCCCCCCATTTAGTCCATGTAAAACGGCTATCCACCATAGGTTTCCAGCATAGGCTTGTTAGGTTGCCCCTTTCGGGCACGTATTACGACTTATTTCCTTATCAGGATGGCTTGATACAGGTTTCCATTCCCAAGAGTAAGTTGCATTTATGAATTTTGCATATTCATTTGCCATATGGGCACATGGTTTACCTCCCATTTAGTCCATGCAAAATGGCTACCCACCATGGGTTCCCTACTAGTTTTGGTGAAGGAAAAGGACTTTATCATACATTGCCAATCCTAAGGGTGGCACCTCCTAAGGCTCCTATAAATTCAAACCAAGGATGCCTTCTTACAAGACAACATATATCATACAAATGATATACATTTTAATGCTAAGACATTAAGCTCTAAGGATTAAAATGACCTAAGTAAAAAATTTAATTAGGATTAACTTAGGTCATTTTAATCCTTAGACCTTAATGTCTTAGAATTAAAAAGTATTTTATTTGTATGATATATGTTATCTTGTAAGAAGGCACCCTTGGTTTGTATTTATAGGAGCCTTAAGAGGTGTGCCACCCTTAGGATTGGCAATGTCTAGTTGTGGTGAAGGAACTAAGGGTGCCTTCTTACAAGACAACATATATCATACAAATGAAATACTTTTTAATTCTAAGACATTAAGGTCTAAGGATTAAAATGACCTAAGTGAAAATTTAATTAGGATTAGTGACTAATGATATATATAATTACTTATTATTTGTTATGTTTTATATAAATATGATTTTACAAAAAATGGAATTTTAAACATTTTTGAATAATTTATATGAAAAAATTTTTGAAAAAAAATAAAGATTTTTTGATGATATTATTATTTTAAGATTTGAGAAATGATTCTTTATGAATCATATGTTAGTATTTCACATGCTAGTAATTAGGAAAAGTATTTCATGATTAAGTGAGATTCATGAAAAGGTAGTCTCTCGGGAAGTTTACGCTTTCATTCTAAGTACGTCTTCGGTTCGTGAGATCACAAGCCTCGTTCTGGGCAGTGGCAGAAACCGACGCTCATAGAATCATATCAAAATATGATACCATCATATGATAAATAAACAAAAAAATAGACATAAAGATTGAGCTATGCTTTGAGTAACAAGGAAAAGCAAGAAAAGAGCAGGGATGAACCAAATGGAAGCAGCCATTGTAGAAAGTAGAAAGTGTATAGTAATTGAGAATGAACATGAATGAGAAGATTAGCCAATATATATTGGAGTTTGGAAAATGGAATTGAATAAGAATTTTTTTTTGAGATTCATCAAGATCTTTTTACATAATATGATAATTTTGAATTGTCTATATTATTTTTTAAGGTTAATTAGCAAATTATCATTGCTCCAGAGATTATGATTTTTCCTGTTTTAATTAAACACATTTCTACTTCTCATGATAGAACTCAAACTTCAAGCCAACCATAATAATATATGAGCACTAACAAGTTTGATATAAATATTAAGGTGCAATGATTATTGCATATTCGTTAGTACTTTAATAATTAAATTTATTTGAATTAATATACTATTAAATGTATGTAAATTTCTATTTATTATTATTATATTTTTCATTATAATTATATTATAATAATTTTATCAATAAATAATTAATATTTATTAATATAATTAATATAATTAAGATGATTTAGGATGAGACAAAAATCATGATATTCAATATAAGAATTTGGATATCTAGATATTTTGATAAAGAAATTATGCACAAAATTTATAATCTAAAAATAAATAATCTAAAATTTAAAAATAACAATTATTTTTAATAAAAATAAATCAAATGTTATAATATAATTTAAATTATATTTCGATTATAATTGATTATTTAAACATTAAAATATCTTTCCTTCAAGAAAAAGCAATAGAGGAGTCAATTTCCTTGAAATTGAAAAGAGGATCTCAAGCATAAGTGAAGTCCAGTGATTCAAAACCATCCATTGTTAAGGAGACATTCATCCCCTGTCACCTTCAGGATCGAGGGATTAAGATTCTCCGCAGTCTGGAATCCATTGCAACTCAACTTGGTATCTCCTCGCAATCATATTTTATCATCACTTTTCGTTCCCTCTTGTTCTCTATTTTATTTCCAGTGTCAGTTTGCGTGATGACAAAATTTGATACGTTATTGCACCGGCCGTATGTATGACTATGAGAAAGGATTTCTCATGTCAACCTAATGAAATAAATCTTGATTAGATGGATCAATTTATTAAATTGTTTATATTAATATGTTTAGAGTGTTACAGATGACATGATAGCACGAGAAAGAAATAAAAATAAGATTTTTAAGATTAACAAACGTGTTAGGATTAAGCTATACCTTAAGTAACAAGACAGGGACGAACAGAATGGTCTGATCACTTATTGTTGAGAGCAATTTCAACAATATAGACAACCACGTAAAGGTATGACATGATTAAACTATCCATAAATTCATTTATAATCTAATGATAGAGTATTCAATTAGCATCAACGACCCCTTTTTTATTCGAAGTGATTCAGAAAATAATATATCTTATAATTATACAAAGCCCTAATTATGGAGAGAATATATAATCTCCACAAGCACATTTCCATACTTGAGGATAGTAATAATCCTTCTCTTTCAACTCCATTGATCGAATCGACACTTGAACCGGCATGCAAGGCTTGCACTGGTTACACTTTGCATGGCATCTTGCAGGATATGACCCTTTCTTTGTCCTTTCATGTCTTCGTTCGACAATGGCCTCATCACCACCCATCTGAAAAACTTAATTTTTCAATCAGATAATTCTCTTTCAAAAATGAATTTCACATTTAAATCCAAGAATATAGAAGTTGCAGGGATGAACTTACTGGTGCTGGTGATGGTGAGGGAGAGTGAGGTAGTTCACGTGAATTCACCATGGAAGAATAAGCTGAGGTGATGAAGAAAAGGGTCAGGAGTAATCCAAGTGTAGCAGTTGGTGTTCTTTCTTCCATTTCTGCAAAGATTTAGTTACAACAACTGGCAGCTGGTTTGAGTCTATATATATGTACAGTGATTACTATTGAATAGGTCGTGTTTTACGAAAGTGTTAGCGAAGAAAGCACATGAACTGATGTACAAGATCAGATTTTAGTTAAGACTAGAAGTGGTCAAGATGCCTTTGGAAGTTGAAAGAATTACATCATCGCACTGTATTTTTTAAAGAACTTTTATTTTTCAAAATGAATGAATTTACTCGTCAAGTTCACGTAGACTCGACCCATCCACGCAATATGTTTCAAAGTTACGTGGTCTTGGTGTATGGGTCCATTGTGTCATGTTAACTAATGTCAATGGCTTATATACGGACGAAAGAGTGTATATTCAGTCCCCCCCGCCGGCAACTTACAAGAGGGAGACGGGCGACTATCATGGGTTTTATTTGCCTCTATGCAATTGGGCTTTACGCCCGCTTACTAAGGAAAAAGGGAAGAACTTCAATAAATAATAAATTATAGGGTTTTTACAAAAATATGGAAAAAGGTTTGAAAAATTTTTAAAATATGAAAATTTATATTTTTTCAAAAATATGAAAATCAAAATATCATTTTGAAAATATCATTTTAAAAAAAATTTCATAAAAAAAGAAATTTATGTAAGAATTATGTATTAAAAATAAATAAAAATATATCATTTAATTATTTAGTAAATATTTGAAATATATATTTAGATATTGAAAATTAAAATTTTAAATTATAATGTTTGAGAATTTTTTTAAAAAATTTATATATTTCTATAATATCCTATTATTATTATTATTGGTGACAATATCTATGTGAAAGTTTAAATTAGATAAAATTTAATTAAATTGAAATGATTTTCATACCGGATAAAAATAAAAATTATCTTAAACTTATTTTTAGCTTTGGAATGTTAGATCCTTGGAACTTCCGGTATGATGCATGTTTTATTTTGAGAGACGATGATTTTCTAACTGGTGTTTACTCTTATTGATTTTTGTGTGATCTCTGTTTCCTTCCATTCTCAGAAATTTCTGGTGGGAATATCTGGCTTCCCCGTCGCATGCAGTATCCTTATCTATCTCCCTTCAGAGTTTGGATGGCCACACTTGAGAAGCAATCTTTTAGCGCAGAGCTGTCATTTCAGTTTGAAACCAACTCATTCTGGAACTAGCATTTGAAATTAAGGAAGTTTGTCATCCATACAGATATTGATGAATATAAAGTCTGGATTCATTGTTGCTCTTGCAATCTTACATGGATTCTGAAATTACAGCTATCATGTAATCCATAATTGGCCAGAGTTCAAAAGAGAAAAATGTAACATCAAAGTACTAAAAGTCTGAAGCTTTATATCAGAAGTGCATATATCCTCCCAAGGACTGAACTTTTACACAGAAGAAGAAGCTGTGGTGGATTAGTTTCAACCTTATCAAAGAGACAACGTGAATGATTTAATGAATTGTTTATCCTCCTGCAATTTTCTAAGAGGAAATTCTATTCCTATACACCATTATGAAACGGCCATGGACTTCTTCCATTATTTTACTTTCTCTGCAACTTTTAATATGGATTGTTAACATAAATATAGAAGCATCGTTCTGGTTTCTTAATTTCACCCATCATCTCGGTGTTGCGAGCTTGTCAAGTCCAATGTCCATCCCGTTGTAAGCAAGCGGTGCATACATCCATAGATCATCAGAACTTAGCAGCTGCAAATAATAATAACACAACAAAATCAGAAAGCTTATCTAACAGTTCTTTTCTCCTGCTATTTTCATTTATCGGTATATACATACGTGTGTGTGTGTGTGTATAGATATATAATAAATCTGTGTGCGTGTGTGTGTCTTACCTTAATTTGGAGTTGCAAAAACTTCACATAGTTAACGGCTTCTTCAAGCATTGTACTGATATCAACCTGTCGTTATAAAAGTAATCAATCTTGTCAATTTCTTGTAAGGCTGAAGAACTTCAAGACTATTTTGCAGCGATGTGTACTTGCTTACCTTTGTTCCATTTGGGACAAGGTTCTGCAGAATTCTGAGCCTTTCATTTATTCTCTCTCTTCTTTTCTGCAAGAACCAGAGAAAGATTGATCAATTACTGCTTCATTGATATGCTTGATTTATTGAGATATAAAGCTGGCAAATGCTTACTCTTGCATAGATGCTCTGAGGATCAGTGGCCGCACCTCGACTGGCTCTGGTTTTGCCATTCAAGTTAACAATTGAATTCCCTTTTGAGCTCAAACTTGAACTAGCACCTCCATTGAGTTCCTGCGAAGCATTCGAATCATCCTCCGAGAAACTGCTGCTCAACGCAGGACCGTTAATACCAGCATTGCTTTCTTCATCATTGTTACTGCTTAAACCGATCTTCTGATTCTTTCTTGGCCTTACATTTCTCTTGTTCTTCTGAGCCTAAGTTGTTAATTAAACAGAACAAAACAGAGTCAGATGATTTCTATCAGCGAATCAGTACACATTAATGCTATTGAAACAAGTTAATCCTTTCGGTACTTACATCTCCAGAATTACGAGATCGTTTCTTCGAAATCTGGCTGTTGCTTTTATCTTCTGCTGAAGGTTCTTGCATTGCCATCTCTTCTTCTTTCTTGGGTTGTGAGCTGCTGTCAGGCAAAGCAGAATCTGCGACACCATTACCATTGGTCGTTTCCTGATTCGAGCAATTATCGCCTTCAACTAGATAAGAGGCAGTGTTTGTCAGATCTCCTATATACAAATCCATCGAACTATGTTTTGGATTAGAATCACTCAGGTAGTAGCTTTCCTGGCTTGAAAAAAGAAAAGTGCTGCTGCCACTGCAACTACTACTCCCATGCGAAAAGTTATACAGATTAGCATTCGTATTACTATTACTATTATTGTTATTAGCAGCATCTGCAGAATGAACTGATCCTTCGTTGACCCCAAAAGCAACGTGCATTCCAGATTGCTCATGACCAGACCAGAAGGAAGAAAACGATGAAACTCCATAACTGGAATTCGAATCCAGGCAATTACCAAGCAACTGTGCCATGAAATCAGCCTCTTCATTGGTATACATCCCACTAAGTGAGCTCCATTCCCCTTCCAAAGTTGCTGCAATCGGCTCCATTTCTTTTCCTTTTCAATTATCTTTTCCAAATTCACAAGCTAATCGCAGACAAGGGTCTTCCTTCTTTTCCCTCTTCTTTCAGTTTATGCTAAGCACATAGTTAGAAGAAGCCCGCTATATATATACACACATATAAATATATATACAGAGACACGTCGACACTTGAAAAGAGAAGAGGATGACAACAGGTATTTATACAGAACAAAAAGGAAAGAATGTCTGGTTCTGAAACAATATCTGAATTCATTATTAGCAATTATTAGCACACGAAAAGGTCTTAATTCTTTGTAATTAAATTATTATAAACAAGTCCGTAATGGGGACAAGTACAACTCATTCACAGAATCAATTATCAACATTAAAATAATCTCTATGTAATCAATCCTTCATTTCTATGAAACCCTTTAAATTAAAGGTCTAAACAAACAACACCTTGGACTTAACTATGAACAAACACATGGTGAAAAACAATATCATCATAATTAGTCCTTAATCATTTCCTATCCTCTTAGTTATAATCAGACAAAACATTATAGGAACTGGTCAATTATCTCAGCAGTTCTTTTGTTCATATTTTATGCTGTCCATGTATAGAATAATAAATTTATCAATATTTAAAAATTTTATTTTTATTAAATATCACACATATTAATTATTAATTATTATTTATATTATTAATAACTTTATGATAAATGGAATAATGTATGCAATTTGTCGAGGCAGAGAGTGAGATTTGGTGAAGGAATGAAAAAGAGCGGAAAGAGAATGACACCTGGCAATGGACAGACGTGGGGGTGTGTGTGTTCTCGTTGGAATATATAATAGATAAGATAATTTTATTTTTTTATTCATATATTTGGTGCATGTATCCGTCATAGGCTTAACCAGTCGAAACCAGTTATATCATTGGATGAAGGGTTAAAATTTTTCTAATATTTTTCATTTTCTAGATGAATATTTATTAAATTTGATATATATATATATATAGATATATATTGTTGAAATATTTAACTAATAAATAAAGGTTATTAAGGATTAAAAAAATTGATGAGAAAAATCATTAAAAGGGTTGAAAAAAGAATTAGTATTTATAATAAAATGAAATATAAAATAGAATGTAATTAATAGGTAAAGACAAAGGAAGATTAATGAGGATGAAGACATAAAATGATCAAAATATAGGACGGCTAATTGATGGATCGTGGGAGAGATGAGTGTTTGCTTGACAATTTCATAATATTTAAAGATTAATATCATTTTACTGGATACTGTTGTCTCCTTTGTAGTTCTTGATATCCTACCAATTATGTGTCCCTTCCTAATACAATCTAGCTATCTACCTGTAACAGCACAGTTCAACGATTTCCGTTAATAACTCACCAAACCCTTTATCCTCATCCCACTATTCTTCCTTCCCTTCAGCTTTACACACAACTACGACCACCATGTCTAAAACTAAAGGGTATCACATGCACTTCGATCAACTCTCTTTCTTTTCCTGATTTTAACAAATTAAACTTGTTTTTTTCCCTTATGTATTTTCAACGGGAGGTGTAAATTTCGGTCACTTAATTTCTTGCCGCAGAGCAAATTACCTTTGAGATATACAATAACTTGAATCCCTATTATAACCTTTCACGGTAACTTTAATATAATAATTGATGATAAACTTTTTCTATCATAGTATAATAACATAATTGAAATAAAATAGATACCGATCTAACAAATAGCAACATCTTGTAAATTTAGAGATTAAATTGACAATAATAAATCCGTACATATATTAATGATCATAGAAATTTCGTCACTATGATTTATGACTATAACTATAAATATATTACTCATTTTAATTTTATTTTTTTATAATGAAATCATCCTGTCATTAATTTTGAACCTCAACTATAGACAGTGGCGGATCCACAGTGGGGGCAGTGGGGGCACTTGCCCCCACTCATTTAAAATTTTTTAATATATATATATAATTTTTATATAAATATATATATTTTACCCCCACTAATTTAAAAAATTTTACAATTGCCCCCTCAAA
>CANYBF010045136.1:0-16212 GCA_948192965.1 Dalechampia spathulata
AAATCTCAAATGATATATTATTCATAAGAGAATCTATTCATTTTATATAAATAATTCTTATGTTAATTTAAAATCTTTTATAAACTAATTTTAAATAATTAGAAGCTAAGTTATTATTTTTCTTAATTATTTATAATAATCCCATTAATTTAAAATAAATGTAGTAAATTTGGAAATTTATTTTAAAAAATACTTTCTTCTTTTTTTTTTAACCTTTAAGAAATAACCTCATTTAAATTCCTTTTTCTAATACACTTGGTCCATTCTTTAAGTTTTAATTTAATACCATTTTATACCATTTAACTATAGGTTTATAAAATCTCAATAATGCATTACATGTTCACTAATTCAATTAATTTAACCTTAAAATATTAAAATTGTTGCCACTTCCAATTTTACTCCTTAAGCAACTGAAAAAAAAGATCGGAATATAAGTTAAGCTATACATGCCGCAACCAACTATTTCCAAATAACAATAGCAATTTCCTTCCAAGTAGAAAAAGAAATGGAGAATTGGCATGCGTCTAAACCAATCCTTCATTTACAATCATATTATTTCAATATCATGCATTAACATATAACATACTTCCAACCATATTTTTTTTAATTTATTGTATCTTGAAAATGTTACCATACGAATTCATTCACACCTTGAGCATGCGGATTACTCACTAAATACAACACCCAATTATCATAACATTCCATACTTATACCATTGCAAGCCCACCTTCAATTTCAAAAACAACCTAAAATTAAACATTATATATATATAAGCAGCAAAATAAATCCTTCATAACAACATCTCTTCTTTTCAACATTATATCAATAAAAAGATACACATGCAATCATTTAACCATAACTCACTTTGCAAAATTCAACATAATAAACACTTAAAAATGAAATTCACGGCATCCACTTAATTCTTAAAACAAAACCACAAAACATAAACATTCCTACATATAAAATCGTAGCTCATCAACCCACTACAATAGCATATAATTTAATCTCTATAATAATAAACAATTCAACCCCTTTTCGGTTATAGTATCTTTGTTAAATAACCACTAAAAAATAAAACTAATTATAACCACTCAATCACTCTTAAACTCACCTTTTTATAGTTTTTCCTTTGGATAACAATTTAGCCTATAGCTGGAAATCAAAAATCCAAAAATTATGATAAAGAGTTGCTAAAATTGCCAAAAAAATCTTCCCACTTTTTACAATCACCAATCCCACTCCTAACTATGACTTCCTAAGCTTGATTTACAAGGTAAATTTGCATCTGTATAAATTTTTAGAATAAATCAGTCTAAGAAAAAGAATAGATGTTGCAGCAACCAAAAGAAAGAAGAAAATAAATGAAATCAAATTAGAAGTTCCTTACCTTCATCACCCAACAATCTAAAATAACCTTTATTTTCTTCCTTAGATTTATCTTCTTAGGCTTTATCTAACATCAAAACACACATGCACGCCCTTAAAGAAATGGATCGGCTGAAAATGAAAAACAGAATATAAAGGAAATATTGTGGCACTTAAGAAAGAAAAGAAGGAATTCAAGCTTTGCTTCAATTTTAGCATAGAGAAAAAGGATTTTTTTGATGAAAAAGGAAGGAAAAGGAAGAAGATAAGGAAATAGTGGTGAGGAATCTGTTCTTTTAATAAGGAAGAGGATATGATGAAAAAGAAGATAAGTAATGAATGGAGAAGAATCCCCATTTCTTTCCTAATTTTGTTCCAATTAGAAAAGTAGGTTCATAGATTATTGTGAGCACTTAACCACACTCAATCAAGCCCTTAAATTGCACTTTAATTAACATATATTATTATTTATATATATAACACCTTATACATATACAATATGCTAAATACTTACGTAATATACATGTATGTACATACCCTCTATCACATATTTGAATATGTATTTAATAATATAATATTATGTCTATATATATATATCCAATAATTACACATTAAATAATACAATACAATTTTTATACCTCCATTATCTTCTATTTAATCAATTATATTTATATTATATATATATATATATATATATATATATATATAATACATTATGTACATTTATTTTATATATGTATATACACAAGAAAATATGTATATCATCTATTATGTATTTTTAATATGTAAATAATAATATAATACCATCTCCAAATATATATACATATATCTTATAATTACTCATTATACAATATAATAAATCATAATTTAATATAATAAAATATAATATAAAATAATAAATTTTCATAACATAATAAAATACAATATGATATAATAAAATAAAATATATTCATTGATACTTGATATAAATAAAAATTCAAACGTATTTATATTTATATTTAAATTTTTTTTTAAATTAACACTTAAAATTTATTTATATAATAATCATTACTTAAAATCTAATACACATATATATATTATACCCATTATAAATCAATCTTACAATTCCATTAACATAATCAATCATAATATTATATAATAAAATATAATATAAAGTAATAAAATGTCATATAATTTAATATAATAAAATCACATATAATAAAATAAAATATGATAACATAAAATATTTTCATTTATACATGTTATATACGCAATATAAACATATCTTATACGTACCCCAAAAATTATTTTAACATCCTATATATATAATTTTATGCCTACATAATAACCATCACTTAAAATCAAATACTGATTATATATATATATATATATATATATATATATATATATATTAAATATTCTTTTGCTTTCTCTCCACAAATATACATATACTATTACATGTACATATTCTCGTCTATATATATACCTATATTCCTTCACATAAATAAATTTTATTTATCAAACATACGTTTATTCATACCAAATATTCTTGACAATCAGTATATGACACTTATTCACTCTATTATACATTAAATCTTATTTATAACTATACATATATATATATACTTATATATATTGCATACGTATAATTTATTTATATGATCCTTAATCATACATATTTATTAAATTATGCATAATTCATCTTACTTTCTTAAATGCATGTATTTCCATGCATACGTAAATTATTGCACCCTAATATACGTGCGTTTAATTGATTGCCTTAATTATGTACGCTTAAATTTATTATGCATATTCGACTTAATCTATTATCAACTTATCATCATTCCTTGATCCTGCTTAACATTTCTTATCGTTATCATAAAATTTATGAACTATTACCTCAAAACACGTATTTTTCCATAATTCCTCATCATCATCGAATTTTGATTGTATAAGAAATGATTTTAATCACTCAAATCTTTAATGTCGTACGTGATAAAAATG
This sequence comes from Dalechampia spathulata, assembly GCA_948192965.1. Classification (NCBI taxonomy): domain Eukaryota; kingdom Viridiplantae; phylum Streptophyta; class Magnoliopsida; order Malpighiales; family Euphorbiaceae; genus Dalechampia; species Dalechampia spathulata. Next base: position 3,349 of record CANYBF010045136.1, read on the forward strand.
AGGGTGTGACAATTCAAATGATTTTGAAGCTTAAATGTCACTAAAAAGTTCAAATATTTCAAGAAAATAGAATGACAAAATGCAAAAAATAATTTTTCATAATGCAATATGTATTGCATGTTCTAGAAAAAGTGCAATGTATGTTACATGTTGGGGAATATACGACAAATATTGCATTGAAAATTATAATGTGTGTGTTACACCCGCATTTAGGACCCTAGTAGTTTGTGCGTATGTGTATGATTGCTAGGGTGTATGTCTGTATGAATATGTGTATGTATATGTATATGTATGTATTCGATGGATATGATATGATGTTGTTAATGTGAGAATGCATGTTTATAGGAATGTGATGTGATGGGTTTGATACATGTGTTCTGTGATTTGGCTGTTGGGTTGTAAGGGTGTTGCCGCCTTCTTGAGCTTTCCCGGGAGTGTAAGGGGCAACCACTGTGTTAGGTATATTGTGAGTGAGTTTTAGAAGTGTTGTGTTTGGCAGGTGAGTTGGTGCATTGGTTTGGGATAGGAAGAGTGAATTAAGGGAGTTTTGAGAAGGGTACGGGTGTACGGCATTCCGTACGAACGTACCAAACAGAGCAGTTGAAGGGATTTTGGTTCCTGGAAGGCGTACGGGCGTACCACAGGGTGGTACGGCCGGACGTCAACGCATAGGAATTTGGGTACATCAGGAGAATCGAGGACGTACGGGCGTATCGAATGTGACTTATGGGTGTACCAAGATCCGTACGGTTACTTACAGGAGTTATGTGCATCAGAAGTTTTCTTTCGGTATGGGCGTACCAAGATCCGTACGGCCGTATGCGACTTATATTAACCGATCAAAAGGATAAGTATTAAGGTTTTCTTTAGTTTTTCATTACTTTCTTTTATCCTAAACCCTTCTAAACATTAAATTAGAGCTCCTAAAGCATAGGGAGAGCGTGAGAGCCAGAAGTTACCGTTAAAGGCCAATAATACCAAGATTACGGGCTTACGTCAGCAAGCTTCTTATTACAAGTTTGTGCTAGTTTATGTTAGATGTATGGGTTCATGCTTGGTATGTTATATACCTATTAGTTGTATAGGCTAGCGATGTTGTTTGGCTTATTTCTTTATCTTGAGGCCTAAGTAAGGTCTGGAAATGATGCTTGAGGTTGATTAAATGATTGCTACGACATTTCTATTATTTTTATAATGGAAAGGGTTGATACCTTGTCATGAAGCATATTGCATGGAATGTTCATAGCATGCATGGTGATCGAAGAAGAAAAAAGTGAAAAAAGAAAGAAAGGAAAGATAGAGTGATGAGAGCAGAGCTAAGCTCTGGGCATGCTGGGTCAATCATGTTAATAGGATTCTGTTAAGGGATTTTATAGATTGATGCCCTCCCAATGGGAGATGAGTCTCAAGACATACAGTAGGAAAATGGTGTATAGCACTACATAGTTAAATGCCCTCCTTTGGGAGATGAGTACCAGTACATATAGGTACCTAGTATGTGCGAAAGGAATGTGCACAATTACAGGAAAATAAGAGTGTTTGTAAGAATGATGATGAGAGAGAGTGCAAGGCATGTTTGCATTTACATTGCATTTATTAAGGTTTTGTTATATGCTGCTTTGTATGTGTATGTTTATCTATGGTTTCCTAGCACCACTGAGTTTTATACTCAGCATTTATCATTTGATGAATGTAGGTTCCGAGCCCTCGGGAGAGCAGCTAGAGAGACGATAGGGGTCGTCAGTAGAGAAAGCCTTCTTGAAGTGGTACTAGAGCTGTTTGGCAATCTCTATTTCATTTTGTATAGCTTAGCTTATATTAGTCATAGTAGCAGTAGTCAGTACTGTATTTTAGTGGTGAACTGGTTATGTATATAGTAGGAAACCCCTTGTATGTATTAGTTTGCTGTTGATTATATAAATGAGTTGTTAGCAAACCTAATCATATGAATGAATGAATGTATGTTATCCAGGGAATGATGCATGCTCGCTTGAATGAATGCCACGCTATCCTCTTATTCACCACTAAATGCAGGATCGTGTACCCATATGAATTTTTAGTACTCGGTTAAAGTGACGTATCCCTTGTAGGATACGTAATGGCTTTCTATAAAGGAGGTCGTTACGTATGCTACGGGAGCATGTTACTCTAGGTATGGGCTAGGGTGTAACATGTAAGAGTGGTATCAGAGCTATGGTTATAGCTTGTTTTGTTATGTGTCTGCTGTTAGGACTACTGCCTATGATTAATGAGCTATATGCAAGGAGTTTACCAGTCCTTACCACTGCTGGCTGTTATAAGTTATGTTTATAGATGTTACAGATTAGGTAGTATGACAGATCGTGCTATTATAATGGGGGAGGAAGGAGGGGATACCTTTAATCCTCAAGAGAGTACATCGGACACAGGGAATAGGGGTGTGAGATAATCGAGACAGGATGAACGAGGGGAACCTAGCGCGAGGGTACCTCAGGTTGAGAGGGCAGATGCTTTGGCAGTTGATCCGGTGGCAGCCCAGTTTGCTCAGTTTCTTCAGTATATGCGGGCACAGGGTCAAACTTTACCGGTTACTCCAGCGCCACCCCCACCAGCACCAAGAGAGGAGTATAAGTTAGACTTCACGAAGTTGAGGTCGTATGGGGCTACTGATTTTATTGGGACAACGAATCCGTATGAAGTGAAAATGTGGTTAGAAAAGACACAGAGGATTCTGCGCCAGTTGAAGTGCTCCGAGATTGTTAAGTTTGAGTATACCATTTCTTTATTATAGGAGGATGCCTACGAGTGGTAGAAGACTGTTCCACAGAGCATGGCAGATCCTCCAGTACTGACTTGGGATGACTGCTAGAGGGCATTCCGTCATAAGTATGTGCAACAGCTTATACAGATCAGAAGTTACAGGAGTTCCTCGATTTGAAACAGGGGGACATGTCGGTAGCGGATTACGAGAAGGAGTTCACACGGTTAGCCTACTATGCAACCAACCTTTTGACTTCTGGGAGAGAGAGGTGTAAGAGGTTCGAGCAGGGTTTGAATTTCTGGATTTGAGCCTTGGTTGGATTTTTCAGCATTGATAGCGAACGCACTGAACCAGGAGCAGACGATCTTAGAGGAGAATGCTCGTACAGAGTCATTGAGGAGACCGTTCAGAGGCTTGAGTTCCTCATTGGGACACCAAAAAAAGGGCAAGTTCAGAGGTTCCTTTTCCTCACGATCGGTTGATGTTAGGTCACCGCCACCCAGACGTGCACAGAGTGGGAGACCCACAGTATACAGTGGTAGTTCAGGTACAGGACCAGGATTATGCCGTACTTGTGGCCGAGCACATTATAGGACTTGCCGAATGGGGATAGACCTCTGTTACTGATGTGGTAGGGTAGGCCATTATGCAAGGGAGTGTTCTGTGCCATATGATATGCCTGTGCACACTATTTCAAAAGGGCGATCATTTCAGCAAGGTCCAATAATATGACCTGGTACTAGAAGTTCCTAAAGCTCTGATAGGGGTCGAGGTAGAGGGAGAGGTCGTGATGGAGGAGGCCATGGCACTAGTCAGGGATCCGTTAATCAGCCTATCAGAGTTCCTGCCAGAGTGTATAATTTGGTGCAACGGGACGATCAGCGTGCCTCCGATATAGTGATTGGTAATATTCTTATCTCTGGTCATGATGCATTGGTTTTATTTGATCCGGGTTCTTCACATTCCTATATTAATGTGGGATTTGCTCGATTACTCGATTTGCCTAGTGAGGGGTTAGGATGTGAGATAGCAGTGTCGAGTCCGCTAGGAAGGGATGTGATTGTTGATAAGGTGTGTAGACTGTGTCCTCTGATGATGTATGAGGTGTGTTTTCTATTAGATTTAGTAGAGATGCCATTCCACGAGTACAACATTATATTGGGTATGGATTGGTTAGCCAGGTATAAGGCGGTGATGGATTGGTTAGCCAGGTACAAGGCAGTGATGGATTGCCACAAGAAGATGGTAACTCTGCAACATCCAGAACATGTACAGTAAAGATACAGGGTTATGTGCCGTCAGTAACAGCCAGAGTGATTTTAGTTGTCACTGCTCAGAGATTGTTACGACAGGGTTATGATGCAATACTGGCCCACGTGACAGACGTGAAACAGAAAGGGGTATAGATAGCTAACATTAAAATGGTATGCGATTTTCCAGACGTCTTCCCAGAAGAACTGTCAGAGCTACCGTCAGTACGGGAGGTCGAGTTTGAGATAGAGGTATTACCGGGTACTGAGCCGATTTCCATAGCACCGTATCACATGGCTCCACTGGAATTGAAAGAATTAAAGGTTCAGTTGCAAGAGTTATTAGCGAAGGGGTTCATCAGACCTAGTGTTTCACCGTGGGGTGCACCAGTCTTATTTGTTAAGAAAAAGGATGGTACGATGTGGATGTGTATCAACTATAGACAGTTGAACTGAGTGACAGTGAAGAACAGGTATCGGTTGCCACGTATTGATGACTTGTTTGATCAATTGAAAGATGCTGCAGTATTCTTGAAGATTGATTTGAGATTGGGATACCATCAGCTTTGAGTTCAAGAGGGAAGTATAGCGAGGATAGCTTTCCGGACTTGCTACGGTCATTATGAGTTCTTGGTGATGCCATTCGGGTTGACGAATGCACCTGCTGCATTCATGGCATTAATGAATACGGTCTTCACGGATTATTTAGATCACTTTGTTGTAGTATTCATTGATGACATTCTGGTGTATTCGAAGACTCAAGAGGAGCATGATGGACACTTGAGATTGGTACTACAGCGGCTACGGGAGAGACAGTTATATGGAAAACTATCAAAATGCAAGTTCTGGTTAGAGCAAGTGGCATTTTTAGGTCATGTGATTTCAGCTGAAGGTATCAGGGTAGATCCGAGTAAGGTTGAGGCCGTACTTGATTGGCCGATTCCACGGAACGTCAGTGAAGTCCGTAGTTTTCTAGGTTTAGCCGGATATTACAGATGATTTGTCAAGGGTTTCTCGATGCTTGCGATGCCGTTGATGACTCTTCTACGAAAGGATATTCCTTTCCTTTGGATAGACGAATGCCAGAAAAGTTTCGATCAGTTGAAAGTGTATCTGACCCAAGCTCCAGTATTGACTTTGCCTGCACTAGGTAAAGACTTTATGGTTTATAGTGATGTTTTGCTTAATGGATTATGGTGTGTTCTGATGCAAGAGGGAAAAGTGATTGCGTATGCTTCAAGACAGTTGAAACCGCATGAGAAGAACTACCCGACGCATGATTTAGAACTGGCCGCCATTGTCTTTGCATTGAAGATTTGGTGACATTACTTATACAGAGAGTTGTGTTACTTGTACATGGACCACAAGAGCTTAAAGTATTTAGGCAAGCAAAAGGAGTTGAACCTAAGGCAACGATGCTGGCTCGAGCTAATAAAGGATTATGATTGCGTGATTGATTATCATCCGGGGAAAGCCAATTCGGTAGCTGATGCATTAAGTTGCAAGACATTTGTGGGATTGAGACAGTCACCATTAATATTGGTTCAAGACATGCGGAAGTTGAATGGCTCATTTACGATGTAACCTAATTGTATGGTCGGACGTCAACTCGCAAGAATTTGGGTTCATCAGGAAAATCGAGGACGTACGGGTGTACCGAATGGGGTACGGGCGTACCGTTACTCGCAGGAGTTATGTACATCAGAAGTTTTCTTTCAGTACGGGTGTACTAAGATTCGTACGGCCGTACGCGACTTATATTGACCGGTCAAAAGGATAAGTATTAAGGTTTTCTTTAGTTTTTCATCACTTTCTTCTATCCTAAACCCTTCTAAACATTAAATTAAAGCTCTTAAAGCACCGGGAGAGCGTGAGAGCTAGAAGTTACCGTTAGAGGCCAATAATACTGAGATTATGGGCTTACGTCAGCAAGCTTCTTATTACAGGTTTGTACTAGTTTACGTTGGATGTATGAGTTCATGCTTGGTATGTTATATACCTATTAGTTGTATAGGCTAGCGATGTTTTTTGGCTTATTTCTTTATCTTGAGGCCTAAGTAAGGTCTGGAAATGATGCTTGAGGTTGATTAAATGATTGCTATGACATTTCTATTATTTTTATAATGGAAAGGGTTGATGCCCTGTTGTAAAGCATATTGCATGGAATGTTTATAGCATGCATGGTGATCGAAGAAGAAAAGATTAAAAAAAGAAAGAAAGGAAAGATAGAGTGATGAGAGCAGAGCTAAGCTCTGGGCATGCTGGGTCAATCATGTTAATGGGATTCTGTTAAGGGATTTTATAGATTGATGCCCTCCCAATGGGAGATGAGTCTCGAGACATATAGTAGGAAAAGGGTGTATAGAACCACACAGTTAAATGCCCTCCTTCGGGAGATGAGTACCGGTATATATAGGGACCCAGTATGTATGAAAGGAATGTGCACAATTACAGGAAAATAAGAGTGTTTGTAAGAATGATGATGAGAGAGTGTGCAAGGCATGTTTGCATTTACATTGCATTTATTAAGGTTTTGTTCTATGCTGCTTTGTATGTGTATGTTTATCTATGGTTTCCTAGCACCACTGAGTTTTATACTCAACGTTTATCATTTGATGAACGTAGGTTCCGAGCCTTTGGGAGAGCAGCCAGAGAGATGATAGGGGTCATCAGTAGAGAAAGCCTTCTTGAAGTGGTACTGGAGCTGTTTGGCAATCTCCATTTCATTTTGTATAGCTTAGCTTATATTAATCATAGTGGCAGTAGTCAGTACTGTATTTTAGTTGTGAACTGGTTATGTATATAGTAGGAAACCCCTTGTATGTATTGGTTTGCTGTTGATTATATAAATGAGTTGTTAGCAAACCTAATCGTATGAATGAATGAATGTATGTTATCCAGGGAATGATGCATACTAGCTTGAATGAATGCCATGCTATCCTCTTATTCACCACTAAATGCAGGATCATGTACCCATACAAATTTTTAGTACTCGGTTAAAGTGACGCATCCCTTGTAGGATACGTAGCGGCTTTCTATAAAGGAGGTCGTTACGTATGCTACGGGAGCATGTTACTCCAAGTATAGGCTGGGGTGTAACAGTGTGTCATACCCTATCCCTTCTATAAGATATTACATACGAAAACATAATCTTTTATCTCTGGGTATTTTTCATAGTTGCATAATTACATCATATTAAACATAAACACCCTTATAAACATATCTACCTATATGTTCTCCTTAATATCTTTAACTTGCCAGGTACAGAGCTCACCTATTCTTTACTTTTGTCACAGCTATGATCTGTGTTCATAAAAAGGAACGTTGAGTATAAAACTCAGTGGTGCATAACATTCAAACACATAGAAGATTAAAATTTTCCAAAATCATATCCTTAACATATATCACGTATTAAAATCATAAGTCACAAATCTTAATATACATCATGTATAGTTTACTTTTCAAAAGTATAATAATATATCATATCAATAAATCATTTTCTCTTTTTCTTTTTCATTATTTTATCTTTTACACTAATATGTCATAAGTTATAGTTACCTGTAACCAGGATGGGAGACAGGTTTCAATCCTACCCTTAAGGTGGCTATATCTCATCACACTATTTGAGTCACAAGTTTCTGTAAACAAATTACTGCAACCCAAATGGGAGATGGGTCTTAATCCCATTCCTAAGGTGACTTGTATCACAAGTTACTATAAACACATTACTGTAACCCGGATGGGATATGGGTCTCAATCCCATCCCTAGGTGATATCATATACTCTCTAATGTGCACATCTCTCATTAAGGAGGGAATGATAACTCAACCGTTCAACCCAATGAGGCATATCTCATAATCATCTCTCTATCTTATCATTATCGGGTAATAATCGGTTATGAAATAAAAATCCTTTTTCAACTCTTTCCATAATATATATCAAAATAATATCATCATATACCCTTTTCAAACTCCCTTTAAATCATATGAAATCAATTTCATAACTCAGAACTAGGTAAAACCCGTTCTTATATCAAAGAATCTATAATAAGAATCTGAGCAACTGAAATACTCATTCTGCAACCAATCATCAAAAACAAATCATTTAAATAAACATAATCATCATAATAAATATCCAAAATAACATTGATATCTAATTTGTAACCAATCGAATAAAACAGTCAGTTATATATATATATATATATATCCAAAACTGAAAACCATTACAGAACATAATTGGTGTTCACATATTGTGCACATACCTTGATAAAGATCCTTTTTTCCACTACTTTAGTCTTTTCTAACAATCTTCTATCAAATTCTTCTGTTGTATGGTAACAGAATTATCAGAATAAGCCTAATCACTTCCTTTTCCAACTACAGTAAAAATTACCAATTAACCCATATTTACTATTCACTTCCAACTATTACCATATACTAAAATCACCTAATATCCATACAATAGCTTATGTAAATTCCAAGTTTTACTAACTTATATAACAATTTATCCAAATTATAGAATTCTAATAGAAATCTGATAGAGTTTTATCTATAATTCAGATATTCCAACATTAAAACTTCATAGTTTACCAAACCACCTACAAAAACATAATTCCCTTTCCTTTAATTATCCAAACACAATTCTAATTCATCATTTAACAACATTTCAAAAATATAACATACAAAAAAAAATCCTAAATCATATAAAGCTTAATTAAACAACTTACCTCTATCAATTGCTTTTGAATCTTAGTCAATTCCTCACTTAAACTCCAAAACTTAAAAAAAGAAGAAGACTTGAAGAAAATTGTTTGAAGAAAAATGAGAAATCTGACCTGATTTCCCTTTTAAAAAGTCAATTTTACCTTGCGTACGACCATACCAGGCCTTGTATGCCCGTACATCCTCATTTTACATTCGCGTACGACCGTACCATCACCCTATAGGCCCGTACCACTATGAAAACTAACCTACTGCCAATTCTGCTGAATGTTCGGTATGCCTGTACCAATTATTGGTATGCCTATACAAAAAGCTAATGCCAAATTTTGGCTCTCATGACTCATATACGGTACATCCATGATATATTGGTATGCCCGTACGAATACCTCTCATTTGGTACGCCTGTACCAATTATATTTTTCATACATTATCATCATTCAATCAACTTAAAATCATTTAAAAGCTTAATTCCTATACACATTCTTCTAGCCCTCAATTACGGATGTTACAATTCTCCCCTTTAAAATAAATTTCATCCCAAAATTTACCTGTGAAAAGCTAGGGGTACTACTTCTGCATGTCCTCCTCTCGTTCCCAAGTAGCTCCATTGCCTTTATGAAATCTATAAAACACTTTCACTAACAGTATCTACTTATTTTGTAATTGCTTTATCTCTCGAGCTAAAATAGATATTGGTTCCTCATCATAAGTCATATTCGGTTGCACCTCAATTGATTCTACTGGTAATATATATGAAGGATCCGATTTATACCTCATAAGCATCGATACATGGAACACATTGTGAATCTTCTCTAATTCTAGGGGTAAAGCCAATCTATACACTAAAGGACCCACTCTACCTAATATCTCATACGGTCTTATAAATCTCAAACTTAACTTACCCTTTTTACCAAACCTCATTACCCATTTCCATGGAGAAACTTTCAAGAATACTTTATCACCAACATTATATTCAATATCTCTTTACTTCAAATCCACATATGACTTCTATCTATCACTGGCTACTTTAAGTCTATCACTGGCTGCTTTAAGTCTCTCATTCACTATTTTTATTTTCTCTTCAGTACGCTAAACAATATCTAGCCCGATTAGTTTCCTTTCACCTACTTCATCCCAATATAAAGGTGTTCTACATCTTCACCCATACTAGATTGATAATAAGGAACCATTTGGATACTAGATTGATAATTGTTATTATAAGCAAATTCCATAAAAGGTATGTATCTATCCCAGCTACCTTCAAACTCTAAAACACATGCTTGCATCGTATCCTCTAAAATCTGAATAACTCTTTCTAACTGTCCATCTGTCTGGGGGTGAAAAGCTGTATTAAAATTCGCTCTAGTTCTAAGAGCCTTTTGCAAACTACCTTAGAATTTAGAAGTAAATCATGGATCTCAATCTGATACAATTGACAAGGGTACACCATGTAACCTCACTATCTCCCAGAGATACAATTTTGCCAACCGCTCCAAACTATAATCCATTCTAACCGATAGAAAATGAACAATCTTAGTCATTTTATCAACAATCACTCAAACTGCATCATGTTTCTTATGAGTTAGTGGCAATCCAGTAATAAAATCCATAGTAATTCATTCCTAATTCCACTTTGGAATAGTTAAAGGATGACGTAATCTTACTGGCATCTGATGTTCTGCTTTCACTTTCTGACAAATGAGGCATTTAGCTACATAATCTGCAATGTCCCTTTTTAAACCAATCCACTAATAAAACTTCTTTAAATCCCCATACATCTTTGCACTACTAGGATGCATAGCATATGGTGATTCATGCGCCTCCTTCAGAATATTCTTCTTCAGTACCTCATCAATAGGCACATCTACATCCCTGATAAAATAATAAACCATCCATACTAACATTATATCCAAGCTTACCATCTTCACAAGTCAGTTACAACCATTTCATATATAATTCATCCCTCAATGCTACTTCTTTAATTTGATCATCCAACAATGGTTTCATTTATAATTGTGCTACTATCCTACCATTCAATTGAAAAGATAATAAGGCATCCAAGTTTCATACCTCACCTACTAACTCTAGTGGTTTAGTGTGAAAACATGCTAAAGCTTTTCAACTCAAGGCATTTGCTACCAAATTTTTTATCCTGGGTTGATAATCAATTACACAATCATAATCTTTAATCAATTTCATCCATCTTCTTTGTCTTAAATTAAGTTCCTTCTGCATCTCTAAATACCTCAAACTCTTATGATCAGTATATATATATAACATTTTTCACCATACAAATAATGATGCCAAATCTTCAATGCAAAAACCACTACTGCTAACTCTAAATCATACGTAGGATAATTTCTCTCATGTGGTTTCAGCTATTAAGAGGCATACGCTATCACCTTATCAGCTTGCATCAACACACATCCAAGACCATTATGTGAAGCATCACTATACACAATAAACTCCTTACCCAGGGTAAGTAACGTTAACATTGGGGCTTGCATTAAACATTCTTTAAGCCTATTAAAACTCTTCTGACACTGTCATAGGCAAAGCTATGGTCGAAAATCCTTTCATAAACCTTTGATACTATCCAGCTAAACTTAGAAAACTATGTATCTCTGTAACATTCTTAGGTGGCTTCCAGTTAAGTATAACTTCCATCTTGCTAGGATCCACTCTTACACCTTCTACTAATACTATATGCCCCAAAAATGAAACTCGTTCTAACTAAAAATCACATTTCAAGAGTTTAGCATATAACTGCTTCTCTCAAAGAATCTACAGTATAATTCACAGTTGGCATCATGCTCCTTTGCATCTCTCAAGTACACCAAAATGTCATTAATGAATACTACCACAAACTGATCTAAATATGATTTAAAAATAGTATTCATCAAGGCCATAAAAGCAGCTGGTGCATTAGTCAATCCGAATGGCATAACCATAAACTCATAATGACCATATCATGTACGAAAAGCTATCTTTAAAATACTTTCCTCTTTCACCCGCAACTGATGATATCCCAATCTTAAATCAATTTTAGAAAATACTAACGCAGCTCTCAACTGATCAAATAAAAATCATCAATCTGTGGTAATGGATATCAATTCTTCATAATTACCTTATTCAACTATCGATAATCAATACACATTTGGAGAGAACCATCTTTTTTCTTAACAAATAATACCGATGCTCCCCAAGGTGACACACTAGGGTGTATAAACCCTTTATCAAGAAGCTCCTGTAATTGTACCTTCAACTCTTTCAACTCTATCGATGTCATTCTATATGATGCTAGTGAAATAGGTTCCATCCCCGACATTACCTCAATATCAAATTCCATCTCCCTAACTGGTGGTATACCAGGTAACTCTTCCGAAAACATATCCAGAAAATCATACACTATAGGAATATCTTTAACTTTCAACTTCTCCACCTTAGTATCAATTACATTAACAAGGAAAGCTGCACACCCCTTAAGAATTAATTTACTTGCCTTAATGGCTGATATGAATCTCAATCCTCTAGCAGATCTAATACCTTGCACCTTAACATTACTAAATTCAGGCGTCTTAAATGTAATCACCTTCCACTTGCAATCCACCATAGCTTGATATCGAGTTAACCAATCCATCTTGAGTATCACATCATACTCCTAAAATGGCATTTTAACTAAATCCGAGGAAAAGGTAACACCATAAATCAATAACAAGCAATTCTTATATACCCGATTCATAACTACATCCTTCCCTAATAGGCTAGATACCACCATATCATAACTCATCGATGCAAACTCCATAGATGCCAAACAACTCAAAGTAGTATTAATGTAGGAATGTGTGGAGCCGGGTGTCGCACCCTAATTTTGGATCGGTCGGATTGATTGGGATGAATCGAGCCTATCTCCTCGTCGTTTTACCCTCACGGGCATCTCGGTTTGTCCCGGTGCATTCCAGGATTTGAATTAGGGTTGCTAGAAGGGCATTTTCGGCATTCTAAGTACTTGCCCGAACGGGTATCCTTAAGGAACCGATTCGGGTATGTTACTTACCCGTACAGGTATGTAACTTACCCGAATCGCTCCCCAAAGATACCCGAATGGGTAAGTTTCCTCAGACACTTATAATTTGATAATTTGCTAAGGATG
>CANYBF010045274.1:0-22127 GCA_948192965.1 Dalechampia spathulata
GTATGCTATCATGTATTAAGCCATAAAATTGCATGCAATGCTCCCTGATCAAGAACTAAACACCTCACCTTCATAAGCTTCCTTAACAAGATACCTCGCATTCCCATTTAATACCTCATTAAAAGTAATCATTGCTAGTAACCATGAAGGTGGTTTAACTTAACTTACAATGCACACACTCACACTAAATAAATTCCTACATGCTTAAAATGTAAGGCACTCTTAATTGCCATGTTTTATATGTATTAGATTTGTATTAATATACATAATTTAATTGATTTATTTATTTTAAGTCTATGAGTTATTTAATAAAAATTCTTAAACACATAATTTACAATAAATCATATATTTACATGCCAATTTAATTTAAATTAACTATATATTATTTAATTAAATTACTACTCGTATAATTAATTCTATACCTTGTACTTAAATTAGCACATAAATCAAGCATAATTCTTATTTAATTCTAACACCTTTAATAAATAAATAACATACACACATTCAAGTAACCATGTAAATAAATCACGTATAACTTTTAGTGTATCGTGAGGATGTGATATGGACCTAGTACGAGATTGTACATAATCATGGAGCCAAAGGAATTGATATAGAAAAAATAGAGGGCGAGTGCAATTCATCATTGCATTCTTAATAGCATATGGTTTGTTAATTATTATAACACTGAGAATTTTTGTAATTAAATGTTGTAACTTGGTATGGTTTGCTAATTATTATATATGTTAAGCATGTTCTGTTTATGACAAAGGTTGAATGTTTGTAATATGTTATGGCTTATATATATATATATATATGATTGTTAATGTTCATTAATGGTGCACCTATATATGTTACCATTGGTATTATTCTTAATAAGGACATAAATTTTTCTTCTTCATAAAAAATTAAAAAGTTAAGCATCCCTTATAGGGAAATAATTAATTTTCCATTTTAGGGGATTTGTAATTACACTACTAGAGCATTTCTCACGGCTTGGGGTGTAACATTACCTCAAAATCTAAAAGTGCTTAAAGAAGAGAAGAATAAAAAGCTAATGCTAGAAATAAAAAAATCATGAATATACTTTATTGTGCCATAAGTAGAAAGGAGTATGGAAGGGTGTCTCATTTCATGACCACCAAGTAAGTATAGGATGCACCTGAAACACATTATGAAGGAATAAACCATGTAAGAACAAAGAAGGTGTAATTGTTAACTCATCAATATGAGTTGCTCATTACGAAGACCAATGAAGCATTTTAAAATATACAACCAACTTATAGTGATCATAAATGGGCTCATGAAGCTTGGAAAAGTCTATCTTAAGGAAGATATCAAAAAAATTTTGAGGTGCTACTAAAGAAAGATTAAGACACTAAAGTGACATCCATTAAAGAATTTAATGATTTATCTATATTATCAACTAACATTCTACTAAGAAAGCTTCTCACTCATGAGATCACACTTAAACAAAGGGTAGAGGAAGACAAGAAAAGAGGAATTACCTTAAAAGCTACAAAAGAGGACAAAGAACATGAATCATTAAATGAGAAAGATATTGATTATGAGGTTGGTTTACTTATTGAAAGAGTGAAGAATCTTATATTAAAGATGAAAAGATTTGAAAGAGAGATCAAGGCAAGTAAGAATAATCTCAAGAAGAATCAAATCACATTCTTTAAACGTAACAAGTTGTATCACATAAGGAGTAAATATCCTAGTGAATATTCAAGAAGAAGGCTATGAAAGCTATATGGGATGATGATGGTGACTTTTACAAGTAGGAATTGAATAATGAGAATCCCATCAATCTTTGCTTCATGGCTTTAAAAGATGAGCTTGAAGAACTTCTTCTCATAACTATTATAATAATGAACTTGATGATAAGGAATATGCTTTAGAGATTCTCTTGAATAAGTATAAGCAATTAGCTATTAAGAACAAGATTTTTAAAAGTAAATATTCTAGTATTTCAAAAGAAAATAAAGTTTTACAATAATATGTAGATGAACTTACTTTCTTTAAAATTAAATTTGAAGATATAAGTAAGAGAATCTCAAGTTTAATGTGACAAAATAAGGTTTTGAAAAGAAGAAAATAAGTCTTTAAAAAAACCAAAATAATGATTTATTGAAGGAAAAGAATTTACTAAAAGAAAATCTTTCAAAATTTGAAGTTGGAGGTGTTAAAATTGGCATTATTTTTAGAAGCTAAAGGCTTAAAGGTGATAAGGAGGGTATTGGTTTCAATCAAAGTTCTTCTTTATCATCCAAAGGACTCATTTTCCTTAAAACATATTCATCCTCTTTTAAAGATGGTGAAAAGAAATAGGAGAATAAGGGAGTTCAAGTAAAAAATTTTACGAAATTTAAACATGTGCATGAGAATTCACATGTGTAATTATTCATGCAAAAGGAGTTCATTCTATAAGCATAAAAAGAAAAAGAAAAATGGTAATTATAAATATTCCTTAAGATTTAAAAATGTAACTTGTCATTTTTATAGAAAATAAAGACATACAAATAATAAATATTTTATTATATTAAGTCATTGGGATTACATCCCAAATGACATTTTTATTACTAACCTGTAAGAATCCAAATATATTTAAGTACTTAAAGTGATATAATTATATTTCCTTGATAGGTGTGCTTGAGATCCAAAGTAAGCTCTAATAAGTGGTATCTTGATAGTGAATGCTAAAGGCACATGATCTATAATGTAAGTTTTTTTTTCTCATTTAGAGAAAAATGATGGTGGAAATGTTACTTTTAATGATAATACCAAAGGCAAGGTAATAGGTACTGATAAGATTAGTGAGGAATCCTCATTATCTATTAAAAAATTTCTTTTAATTGAAGGTTTGAAACATAATTTGCTAAGCATTAGTAAACTTTATGATAATCGTTTTAAGGTTATTTTTTATGTTAAAGGTTGTTTTATATATAGGCTTTATGATGATAACATTATTTTTTAAGGTGATAATATTGAAAATATTTATGTAGTTGATTTATATGCTTTTTACAAAGATGTCAAGTATTTTGTGTCTATTAGTAAAGATTTATGGTTTTGATATAAAAGATTTGGCTTTATAAGCTTAGACATCATTAGAGATCAAAGTAAGAATGAGCTTATAGTTGGCTTGCTTAAGATCAAGTTTTATAAAGATAAAGTTTATAGAGCATGTCAAATAAGCAAGCAAGTTAAATCATCCTTCAACTTCTTCATATGTACTTATTTGGACTCATTAGAGTTACTAGCTTAGGAGGCATGCATTATGCACTTGTCGTTGTTGATGATTACTTTAAATTCACTTAGGTTGCATTCCTAGCTCATAAAGATGATGCTTTTTTCAAACATAAACCAAAAGAATGCAAAATGAAAAAGTGATTATATTTCTTCCATTAAAAGTGATCATGAAAGGGAATTTCAAAATGAAAATTATTTTATAGTAATCTTGGGATTAATAATAATTTTTTTTAATTCTTTAGAACTCCTCAATAAAATGGGGCAGTGGAAAGGAAAGATCGATCTCTTTATGATAGTTAGAATTATGCTTAGTGAGTATCAATTTGCTTCTTACTTTTAGGTAAAAGCCATCAATATGGCTTGCTATGTTTCAAATAGAGTTCTTTTAAGACCAACATTGAACAAAACTCTTTATGAGCTATGGAGTGGTAGAAAACCTAGGTTTTTATATCTTAGAGTATTTAGATACAAATGTTTTATATTGAATACCAAGGATAATCTTGGTAAATTTAAATTAAAATTAATGAAGGAATTTTTCTTAGTTATGTCATTGCAAGTAAATCTTATAGGGTTTTAATAAGAGTTTATTAGTTGTTGAAGAGTCTATACATATTGTGTTTGATGAGATTAAACCACTTGGTTCAAGAAAGGATGATTATGATGATGATATAGGTATTTTCATGAGAAATGAAGAAGAAAATCAAAATAAATAACTAATCACTATGCATAAAGAAATTGAAAAGGGAGAAGATGATAACTTTCCATATTACCTTGCTATATTCAAATCTCATTCATAATCTTTCAAAAGATTGGCATTTTATAAAAGGACATCTAAAAGAATAAATCATATATGGTGCATTAAAAGAGGTAACTACTTGATCTCATTTTCAGGGAATTCATAATAATCTTACATTTATCTCTCAAATAAAGCTAAGGACCATTTGTAAGGCTCTTAATAATGAAAATTGGGTTCTTCCATGCAAGAAGAATTTAATCAATTTGAGAGAAACAATGTGCAGCGCTTAGTTTTTAAGCTTAGTGATACTTCTATTATTGGCATCAAGTGAGTTTTTAGAAATAAACTAGATGAAGATGGTATCATTATTATAAATAAGGCTAGGTTGGTGGTAAAGTGTTATAGGTAAGAAGAAGGTATTGACTATGATGAAACCTTTACACTGATGGCTTATTTGGAAATCATTTGTATATTACTTTTATATGCATTATATATGGATTTTTAAACTTTTTCAAATGGATGTTAAAAGTTCTTTCCTAAATGGTTTTATTGAAGAAGAAGTATTTACAAAACAAACTTTAGTATTTGAAAACTTTAATCATTTAAATCATATTTTCAAACTTATAAATTCTTAGATGGTTTGAAACAAGTTCCTAGAGCTTGGTATGAAAGATTAGGCTCCTTTTTACTTGATTATGATTTTATAAAAGAGAAGAATGACATTACACTTTTCATCAAGCATCATAAAAATGACATTTTACTTATGCAAATTTATATGGTGATATGATTTTTAGTGCTATTAATGAAAATCTTCACAATGAATTTTCTTAATGTATACAAGGTGAATTTGAAATGAGCATGATGGGTGAATTGAAGTACTTTCTTGGACTCTAAATTAAGTAATGTAAAGATGAGATCTTCATCAATCAATACAAGTATACAAGTGAGATGTTGAAGAAATTTAAGATGGATGGAGCAAAATCAAGTAAGACTTCTATAAGTACCATAACAAAATTGACACTTCATGAAATTGGTAAACTAATAAATTAAAAGAAGTACATATGTATGATATATAGTCTTTTATATCTTGCTATCTTTCAACCTAATATTATGTTTATCATGTGTAGCTATGCTCATTTTCAATCTTCACCTAGGAAATCTCACTTAATAATTGTAAAATGTACTTTTAAATATTTGGTTGATATTTCACATTATAGGTTATGATATTCTAAGAACATGTCTTTTGATTTGATTATCTATTCTTATGTTGATTTTATTAGTAGTATGCTTAATAGAAAGAGTACGTTTGGTTCATGTCAATTCTAGGTAATTATTTGATTTCTTAGTTTATCAAAAAATAAAATTTTATTGCATTGTCCATTGCTAAAGCTAAATATGTGTCTATAGGTTATTGTCATGCTCAAGTACTTTAGATTTAACAATAACTACATGACTATAATTTACATGTCACTCATACATCAATCAAATATGATAATATAAGTGCAATTAATCTGTGCAAAAATGTAGCATTGTATTAGAATTTCTTTTGATACAACACATCAACTTACCAATATCTTTACTAAACCCCTTTATGAAGAACATCTCAACATTATTAAACATGAGCTTGGTATGATTGATGGTTCCTCTCTTTTATAAATGGTTTAAAATATTTTTCAAATAAATTCTTATTTTAAAATCATCATATTTTGATTTATGTTGATTTATTTGTTTTGAAAAATATCCAAATATTTCAAAAAATCATCTTATATGGGCATATGTGCATATGTTATGACTGTACACATATTTTTTTCCAAAATTTCAATTTAGATAGTAGGTGATATACAATCGTACAGTTTCCACGGTACAACTGTATGCCCATATTTTCAAAAATAAAAAATTTTTCTCATTTTCTAGTAATATATCATATGGTCATATGCCCTTAAAAGTATGACCCTATGCTATATGTAGTCCTTTAAAATCTATAGTTTTCTTTTAACTTCCCACCCCTTTTCACTTTCCCAATCATTCAAAAACTTCACCACTTCCACTTCCTATGATTTTACCTCTTTATTTTCCACCTTTTTCATGTCAAAATTAAAAATCACTTCTTTCTTGAAGTTATCTCTCACTTATGTTTACATTATTTTGAAAACTTAATGTCTTTTAAAGAAAATATGTGGATTTCTTTCACTTTATCAAGAATGGCTTTTAGAGGTGGTAGTTCCTCTTAATGTATTAATAAGGGAAAGGGTCCTAAGGAAGATTCTCCTTCTCCTTTTTATAGTCCTTAATTTATTAAACATTGAGCCCTCCTCTCATGTAAGAAATTTATTCATTCTCATTTTTTTTGTTCTAATACTATTAGGCTTGTTGGGATTAAGGATGATGTTCATTATTTCATGTCAAATGTTAGGCGGACTACTCTTGGGTTCTTAGAGAATAAGTGTATTTATGATATCACAATGGAGTTTTTATACACCTTCAAACTAGAAACTCATAAGTTTAAATATTCTTATACCTTTAAATTATTTTAGAAGCTTTATACCTTGACCAAAACTTAATTTGATAAAATTTTTAATGGGATAGAAAATGTCAAATCTGTAAATTTTCAATAAAAATGAGTTTTGAGAAGGTATTATCTTAGATATTTTATTTCATGCTTCTCATTTAAAACATCATGTTTTAATTCACCCATTATATTTTATTATCATAGTGTCATGGAGAGTAATGGCACTATCATTAGTCCTGATATACTTTTCCTTCACTCCATGATCATTGGTTCTCACATTCAAATCAAGCATTGGTTTCAAGAGTAGTTCTTTGAGGTTGGTGATAACAATATGCTTGGTCATAATGCCTTGTATGGTTCATATGTCTTTCATATTGTTCATGCTTTGAATGTTCAACCATCTAATCCACCCTCTTCTAGCCCTCTTGGCTAAAATCCTTACTTGTCTTTTATTGAATATGTTCTTCTTCTAAAGTCTAATAAGATAAGTGATTACTCTGCTCATCATGAGTATATTAAGTGTCATTTTGAGTATATTCTAGTTCATAATCTTCTTAATGATACTATTGAGTTATATAGGTGTCAAGTGTTATGCATGTTCCTATTCCTTTGAATAATAAATGATGATGTTCTTGCTATTCTTCATCATCTTCTAGAATCTCTTCATGACTCTACTCATTGTAAGGTAGCTCTTCATCATAAGTGATAGCATGGTGATGAAGTTGGTTCTTCTTGTCCCTCTCCTTCAAAGTCCATATCTCCTATCCCTCTTGGTCTAATGGATTTACTTTCTTAGTAGTTTTACTACCTTGAACACTTATCTTAATAGGTTTAACCATTATTTTGGCATTATTGACTCTTGTCTTAATAAGTTTAATCAATGAATTTTTCAACATAATCAAGAATTTTAGGATTTTTACACTTCTTTCTTAGCCTCTCTTTAATAGCTACATGCTCATTTTGATCATCATTTTCCTCCTTCTTTTGACTAAGATTTTGATAGCTTATAGATTGCTTTTTGTTGTTGATAAAGAAGGATATATCTTGGATGTTTTATGTACTTTGTAATGGTTATTATTGCTATTTAATATGTTGTTCATGTCGTTGATTTACTCAAAATCATGAATATTATGAATGATGCTTGGTTATATTTTCTATTGTCTTTATCAATATTATGTTAGGTTGGTACTTTATTGGCCATTATGTTTATTGGCCTTATTATGCTAATATGAATATTTTATGGTATGAACTTTATGTTAATGTTATGAATATTGTGTCATTATGTTTAAATGTGTTAGATGATTCCTAAATTTTCTTACATGCTTGTGTTAAGGGGGAACTTTGTTGTCAATATCACAAAAGGGAGATTATTAGCTGTCTTAGTTCCTTTATTATATGTTTTGATATTAACAAACTTTTCCATCTTAATTTTTATGAAAATTCCATCAATCAGCTTATAATACGAGTATACCACAACATGCCATAGTTTATAATGAGCATTTATATTTTATCTTTTAAGAAATAGTAGGTACTTGTACAATCATACCATGTTAACAATATAGTCATACCACATGCTACTACTTCAATTATGTTTTTGAGCATTTTGTCTGGTAGGTACTCGTACAACCATACCATTTGGTCGTATGATTGTATGCAACTCACATATATAATTTTCAACTTACTTAAAATAGATTGCAACAGTTTTAAATAAATAAATTATAAGTCTAATGGATCTTTGTAAAGAGATAAGGGTATTTAATGCTTGATATTGATTCTGTCAAGTAAGTAACTTAATATCTTGAATTGATTACACTCTTTCTCTCTATATTGAATACTTTTGCTTTATTTTCGAATCTTACTTTGGATTGGTAAGAATATTCAATTAGGGTTATTATTGTATTATTAAGAGTTTTATTTATGAGTTTGACTTTGATTATTAAGGTTTGAGTGTAAGCCTTAAAAATACTAGGGATTGGATTCTTGATTGAAGAATCAATTTGTGTATTCTTGAAAAGAATAATGGAAACTTAAGTTGATTGCTTAAGGAAGTGGACATAGGTAACATTTATGCCAAACCACTCTAAATTGATGCTTCTATTTTTGGGATATTAATAGTAATAATTTTAATTTATAAAAATAACTTATACAAATTAATTTTTATTGAATTTTATATAAAATAAAATAAAAATTAAGATTAGTATCTACAACTTGAATAAATACTCTATATTTTTTAAAATAATCATAAATAATATTTTTCTTTATATAATTTTATTATAGAAATTAGTTGTTATAAATTAAAACTACTACTTTTAAATAACTAAAATAAAATAAAATTAATTTTAATGAATTTAAATTTTTAAATAAGATTATATTTCTTTAGAATTAATAATATATATGTTTTTATGTAAAATTAGAAAATAAAGATTAATTTGAATGAATATTTAATAAATTTAGAGAGAATAATAGCATATTCATTTTACTCATCTCTTCCCTTTTTCAATATTAATCAAAAAATGAAAAAAGTATGCTATATTGATCTACTTCACTTGATTTTAATAATGCAAGTTTAAAAAAAATCTAAATATTCTATAAATTTAATAAAGATCTAATATTTTTGAAAATAATCATAAATAATATTTTTTATATAATTTTATTATCAAAATTAGTTGCTATAAATTAAAATTATTGCTATTAGATAATTAAAATAAAATTAATTAAAATTAATTTTAATGAATTTAATTTTTTTAATTAAATTGCATTCTCTTAAAACTAATTATTATTCTTTTAAAAATAATTATTTATATATTTTATTTTCAATAAAATTAGATAATAAAAATTTATGTTAATAAATTTACAGAAAATGGTAGGATAGTAATTTTATTTTTCATAGTCATTTTTTTAATATTAGCAAAAAAAATTTGAGAAAAGTATAAGATACTTTGTAATATGAATTTGAAAAATATTAAATTAGACACTAATAATATAAAATATTTTTACAATTTGAATAAATATATCATAGTTTTAGAAATATCATAAACAATATTTTTCATAGAATATTATTATAGAAATTAGTTGCTATAATTTAAAATGATTAGTATTAAATAATTAAATGAAATAAAAGTTAATATTAATAAATTTTGATTTTTTAACAATATTTTATTCTCTTAAAATTAATTATTTATGTATTTTATATAAAATTAGATAATAAAAATTAATTTTAACAAATTAAACTTTTAGATAATAAAAATAATTAATATTTATATTTGATTTTAAATAGAATTCTTACATATAAATTAGTTATTATAAATTAAAACTATTACTGTTTGATAATTAAAATAAAAAATGAACTTTAATAAATTTAGGTTTTTAATAAAATTCTATTTTCTTGGAACTAATTATTTATGTATGTTTTGTATAAAATTAGATATGAAAAATTAATTTTAATAAATTAAATTGTTAGATTATAAAAATTGTTGATGTTTATATTTGATTTGAAATAATATTCTTAAATTTAAAATTAGTTGTTATAAAAGTAAATTGAAACTATACTATGAGATAATATTGAAATTTAATTTTACATTAAACTATTAGATAATAAAAGAATTAATATTTATATTTTATTTTAAATATAATTCTTAGATTGAAATTAGTTGTGGTGTACTTAAGTTGTATTGGTGTCAAGATACAATCAATATAGTATATAACATGTAGCTTCCCCTCGCATCGTTGCCCCAACACAACACCTAACGTGAAGTCATTAGCATCATACATGAGCTCAAACAATATGTTCCGATTTGGTAGTGAGATTATTGGTGCAAAAATCATGCATGTTTGAAAGCTTTAAACTCCAACGTATATTTATCATCAAAAGCAGAAATCATATCATTTTTCAATAAATTAGATAGTGGTTGAGCTATCTTTAAAAAAATCTTTTATGAAATATCAATAAAAATCCTGTATGCTTGAAAAATCAACAAATATCTTTTATTATTTTTGGTGAAGGTAATTTTTCAATTACTTCCACTTTAACTCAATCTACCTCAATTCTAAAACTAGAAATTTTATGGCCAAGGACTATTCTTTTGTCAACCATAAAATGACATTTTTTCTAATCAAGTATAAGGTTAACTTCTTTGCATTAAGCTAACGCTTTATCTAAGTTCATCAATCATCCCTTATAACTATCATCATACATGATGAAGTCATTCATAAAGATATCCATTATCTTCTTGACTATGTCCTTGAAGATAGTTATCATGCACTTTAAAAATGTTGTAAGTGCATTGTATAACCTAAAAGGCATGCACTTATAAACAAAAGTTCCAAAAGGACAGGTTAAAGTAGTCTTAACTTAATTTTTTTTAGATAAATGTGTTAGTTAAAAACATGCAAGTGGCAACCTAAAAAAATTTAAAATTTTTGATAAAACATGTTTTTAATTGGATCTAGCAACCAAAACATCAAACATAAACATAGAGAGAAAAAAGGTTCGATTTGAGTAATACTTACAATCGAGCCGATCTCCTTCATTCTTGTTCATTAGAAAAGTTGTATCAAACTTTTCTAATTTTCAACATAGAGGATCTCCAAACTATCTATATAAGAAGGAAAAAAAGATTAGTAGTTTAATTACAATATTATTTTTAGAGACCAGTAATAAATAATATGAAAGAATGGATAGAATTAGATTAATTCTTCTTGAATCCTTGAATCTAAATAACTTATTCTTTTCTTCTTTGCTTTGGTTTTCTTCTTTTATTCTCAAAGAGTTGAAGAGTTAGGGTTCTAAAACCTAAAATTAGGTGCTTAGGTGGCACTAAGGCTGACTAGATAACTTATATGTCATGATATATAAGATGTCCAATTAACATGTGATGTATCTTATACATTCCAAAACCCTAATTAGGCATGTGATAATCATATGACTCTCCTCCTTCAATCAAGTTATGCATGTGTAAGTCATGTGACATATGCACATGCACAATCATGTGCATGGCATTTGCACTATACATACTAACTTGTATCGTGCATAGATAGAGTTCTACTCATTAGAATTTCATGATCTTGCTATCAAATCAAATCTCTTTTCATGATCTATCCCATGAACATGAAAAATCAAAGTTATCTTATAACCATGAAATAATATCTCATATTAAATCAACATTCATTCATAATTCTCAATCGCCTAACTTTTCATGTATAATCTTTTAGGTTCTTGATATGTTAGCAATATATTAAAATGCTATTAAATCCCATTTAATAATATCATATATAAATTAAGAAAAGTCACACATCATGACTACCTAAATATCAAGAGGTTATTAGTTTGACTACAACCCTTTTATATCAAATACTAATGCAATAAATTCCTTTCACTAACCACTATCTTATTTAAGTTTGAGTATGGATAAATGTTAACTCAATGCATGATAAAGTCTTACTAGATTATGCCCTAAGCTTAATGTTTCATGTATAAGAATTTTTGTTCCTTAAATGCCCATATAAATTACATTGATTGCACCATATTATACTCTTGCTATAAATTCTTAAATTAAATATTATTACATGAACTAATAAGATAAAACCTCCACATTAATATGACATTTTGAATCCCTTATTGATATATAAATATCTTTAACTACTTCACACTATACCTAAGTTCCAAATTATGAATGCCTCTATTAGAGGAATAAAGCATAAAAGTCAAAGTATAATAATCCATAGTTAAGATAACTGATGTATGTCAATGTGCATGTTTATTTAGTTTTTTTTTGTTAGTATTTGATGCTTATTGTGTTATGCTTTTTCCTTGATTTAGTAGAATTTGATTAGTTTGTTGAGTGTGTAGCATCAGGGAAGCATTCGAGAAGAAATGAAGCATTTTAGGGCTTGAAGAGTCAAGTCATGATTGTGATAGAAGAGAGCAAGGAGGGACACTTTCAAGCAAGTCATGATCATGACCTTCAAAGTAGCAATCGTGATAGAAGCTATGCCAGAAGAAGAAGTGACCAAGTCAAGTCACGATCGTGATATTCAAAGTCACGATTGTGACAAAAGTATATCGAGCCCAAAGTTCACCAAACCAGCAAGTCACGATCATGACATGCAAAGTCATGATCGTGACTTCTCAATAATAGGCCATTTAAAGCACGACTGCTGTAAAAGATTGAGTGAAGGAAATGGGATCCATGGGAGGAATAAAGATAAAAAGCTTTAAAGGAGACCTCATGGGCAAGGAAATCCATAAAATGGGCAAAGATATAAAAAAATTTGAAGATAAGGTTGGAAGATCTTGACTCAAAGCATAAAAGGAAGGAGGCAGCTAGGGTTTTGGTATCACTCACCATCTACACCAGTAGCAGTCCATCCCTTAAGGCAATTTTGTATAGTGTTCTCCTTTGTTCTTCATTTCTCTTGTATTTTTCCCTTAGCCATGAGTGGCTAAGTACTCTTTTATAGGGTTTGAATTCTGAAATCCCTTGCTGGTATAGTTGATTGTGCTTGTTTAACATTACTATGAGTGTTTAATTCTAAAGTTTGATTTTAGAAATAAAATCTTTGCTTTATGGTTGCAACGAGAGTTGGATTGTAGAATGCTTGTTCATTGAGAGATGTTCAAATTTAAAGATTATCTTTCTAAATGATTGCTTATGCTTTGTAATTGCAACGAGAGTTGAATTATGAAATGCTTACTCACTCTGGTTAGGTAGATGTGTATGAGAGATCTACTTGTCCCTAATTCCTATATGATTGATTAATAGTTTCCCTAATTAGAGGACCATGATAGTGATTAAGGGAATTCGAGATTAGTATGAAATTTAGTTGGTTCCGCCTCGAGACAGGGTCATCAATGCTGTTGGATATTTTGGGTAGTAATAAGCATATGATTACTATTCTAGCTTGGTGATGATGATTTGAAATCCTATGTTTCTTATCATTGTTTAATCCTCTCACCATTGATCTTGTTTCATTTCTTTACACACTGTACTTTTGCAATTGATTACAATCAAACCAGTTGAGTTGCTTAAGCAAATTGGAAATCTGACTAGTGGTGGATAGATAATAAAACCTCATAGGATAGATATCTTACTACAATTATCTGTATGCTTATAGTGAAGTAATTAAAACTACTATTATCGTAGTCACGATCAATAACCTTGATATGTCAAGTCTAAAGATAATTGCACTACTAATATGAATGTCATTTATGTTTCACAGATATAAATTAATCATCCATATGAAATCTCACTAATAAGGCCTTTAATAAATCGGTATTATACTATTCATTCATATATTTACTTTAGAAAACTCATATCATAATAAATGAGAATCACCCCTTCAAAGGAAGTATAATATGTGCTGATCTACCCATATTAATAATGTCCAATCTTATCAATACTTTGATTAAGGTAATTTAAACTATGGTAATTCCACCTTTCTTAGGTACACGTTAAACTATGCTTACCTATGTACTATCAATGAGTGGATAAATGATACCAACATCTAAAAGTTTAATAATATCATTCCTTATAACTTCTTACATATTTGTATTTAAACATCTTTGAACTTGTCTTTTTACTTTGAACTCCTTTTACATTAAAATCTTATGCATGTAAACTATAGGAGAAATTCCTTTAATATTAGAAATCTAATATTTAATGGCTTTTACCATGTTCTTTACATAATAAATAGCTTGTTGCAACTACTCTCCATCTATTATCAAATTCACGATCAAAGGTAGTGTTTCACCTTCCTTCATGTACATATACTTTAAAGATGAAGATAAAGGTTTCAACTTTATTTATTAAAGTTTCTCAATTGATGGTGGAATCTATTTCTACCATTCCATTAAATCTTTCTTTCATAATGGTGCAAGATCATATGCCTCTTTGGGTGTAGCTTTAATGTTAACTTGAAAATAATCTACTACTTGATTCACCTCCTTAACTAAATTTACTACTTCTACATTATTCTCCATTACACATTTATCAATCACATTAATAAAGAAACATTTAGCGCTTACATCATTTTGTTTCTAGGCATAAAATGCATCAAATTACATTATATCTTCCCTTACATGTAGTGTCAACTTACCACCATTAGCATTTATTATAACTTTTATTGTATTAAGAAATGGTTAACCCAATAATAATGGTATCCCTATATCCTCCTCATAATCAAGCATAACAAAATCCATTGGAAAAATGAACTTGTTAACCTTGACCATAACATCTTCCATAATATTGATAGATTGTTTTAGACTTCAATCAACTGGTACTAACTACATTGTTATGGGTTTCACTTCTCCTACACCTAACCTTTTAAATATAGAATAGGATATTAGGTTGATATTAGCCCATAAATCATATAAATAATGTTTAAAATCAACTAAACCAATTACATAAGGGATGGTAAAACTTACTAAATCCTTTAACTTAGATGGCAAGGTTAATTACTTGTTAAAAATAACATTTCATTCCTCACTTAAAGGTATAACTCCCTCACATTCTATCTTTTACTTATTGGAGATGAGATGAAATCTTTCATGAACTTGGCAGATTGCAAGATTTATCATAATGTTTTTGCTAAATAGATGTTAATTTATACCTACTTGAGCATCTCAAGAAATTATCAATGCTATTTGATGTGGAAACCTAAGACCTTTGCTTAAGGATCCTCAACTTGTTGATTTCATGAACTCCTTCATAATCAATTCAAGCTAACTAAGGATTTATTAACCCCTCCTAGTTAACCAAAGTCCTAAATAGTTCTAAGGACTTAGAAAACCCTTAACCCAAATCTAGTGGTAACTAAGCACAAGTTAAATAGGAAAAAGAATAATCTAACCTAAGAATAAACTCAAGTAAGATAATCAATCACCTTAATATAAAACTGAAGGAATTATTCTCATAAGAATAAAACTTAACATGAAAGAAAAGAATTAATCATTGAATGTCTTTTACCTTTGGCATACACTAGTATTTATAGTACCTAAGAGACAATCCAACCCTAGATGGATTTGCATTCCTATTCTTATTCTAACTTGGAAAAGTAATAAAAAAAACTAATAAATAATAAGGGAAATTTGTTCAAACCAATTGGTCTTGGAATTCGCCTGACTAATTAACCTTATTGGACTCTATTCTTGGCCCAATGACTAATGGGAATCATAACCAGACTTAGGCTTGGTCAATTAAACCCCATACTCATTAGACCAAGCTTTATTGACTACTATTGGGTTGGCTTTTATGTTACGTATATGAATGGTACCTAATCTACCCAATTTCTTTAGATAAAACACTAACTATTAAGTTTACATTGTTCTTTCTAGCTTGGATAGAAAACCCCAAGCTTAAGTCTTCATAGATTAGGAATCTTAGTTGGATTAGGAATCCTAGTTGGAGTAGGACTCTTCATTCTTTAGGAATCCTAGTTGGAGTACGACTCTTCATTCTTCAGTTCTTTTGTTACTTCTAATAACTTTAGGAATCCTAGTTGGATTAGGACTCTTCCTTCTTTAGTTCTTCTATTGGCTTTGACAATTAGGAATCCTAGTTGGATTAGGAATCCCAGTTGGATTAAGACTCTTTGTTTTCATCTTCATGATGACTTTAACCCATGATAAAACTTTCTTAAAGGATAAGTTTGAATTTGTTGGATTCAAACCTTTGGATTTATCAATTGAACCTCCAAATCTCCATCTAAAATGCTTCCAACTAATGCCAGGCTTGAATTTGAAATTTTGATAATATGAGCATAGAATTTCCTTGGTCATGATTATATCACTATTATTGTTCTTATATCTTTTTGAGTCATTAAGGATATGGAATTAGTGGAACATATGGTGTTACTATTGATTTCTCAATGGCTTTCTTCACTGCCTTCCTTACTTTTCCTTGATTATTATCTCTCAGTATGATATGTTCCTTATGAATTTTTACCTGATAAGCTTACATAGACATTGCATGTGCTTATTCCCTCCAAGAGCCTTTGTCTTATTGCTTCAATTAGTCAACCTAATTGCACTTCCAAGTTATGAATGGAAGACATTTGATTTTTGATTATCTAGTCAAACTTAGCCTTTAATCTATGCATATTCTCATCCTATATGTTGAACTTAATAAAAAATGAGTTCATGACTTTAACATATTGATACTATTCATTATAGGTATTGGTGGTAGTATGATGATTTGTTGAGGATCCTATTGTTGACTTTGAAATCTTGGTGGAGAAACCATACTTTGTTATATATATGAGAAAATTAGATGATTTCTCTAACCTAGATTATAAGTTTTGGAATAAGGATCGCCCTTTGATCCTTTACCTTGATTACTATTCCCTCATAAAATTTGCTTCCTCATAAATTGATGTGAATGTAGATGGATTTTTAACTTGGCAATTCTTCACCATGTGATCGATATTACAATAAAATTTATATTGTGGTTACTTTTAAATTTGCTTTATGGTTTCTCTATCCATACTTAATTCTTTCAATTTAAAATGAATAGCCTTCAATTGAAACTGGATCCCAGTTTAATCCTTTACCTTGATTATTATCCCTTATAAAATTTACTTCCATATAAGTTGATGCAAATGTAAATAGACTTCCAACTTGGCAATTATCCATTGTATGATCAATATTACCACAAAATTTATATTATAGTTAATTCTGAATTTACTTTATAATTTCTCTATCCATACTCATTTTTTAAATTTAGAATGAATAACCCCTATTTGAGCATAAATATTAGTTATCTTGCTAACCTCTAATATACTAGATATTTATGAACTCCTTAAATGTGAGTTCATATCTCCATACCCATTACTATTAGAAACATCTTCAATCAATATGAAAATTTTATTAATGGTTTTTTTAGTAATTAAACCTCCAATAATAATATTCAAATTTTGTTATGTTTCCTTATTCAACCTATATTAAAAATCTTTTATTTACTTCCATCACTGCAATCCATGATGCTAGTAGTTCCTTAACATCTCTTCATATCTTCCACCTTGATGTTATGAAAATGAAGCTAATTATAACCTAAGCTTTGGCATTTTTGCAGGTGGGTAGTAACTATCTGCAAAAGCTTTCACCAACTTTGAGCAAGACCATGTTCTCTCCATCTTGACTATTTTCAGCCACTCTTTAATGCCATTTTATAGTGAAAAGGGGAGTAATAACATTTTAATGGTGTTTCTTGGCATGCCATTTACTTTAATGGTATTACACACTTTTAAAAATATTATCATGTAAGAATGCAGATCCTTAGGTTGTTGTTACCCATAAATGTGCAACTCATATTGATTAAAGATATAAACACATGCTTAATCCTAAAATTATTTACCTCTATGGTTAGTGGTTGAGCTCCATAATAGGTATCATCATAATTTAATAAAAAGTATTCTCTTAACAATTTTAGATTATGATGAACTATCAAAAGCATTATTTTATACAACATGGTTGCCTCCATTATTTCCTTCCATTATATTTTCTATTCTCGTATGCTTTTTGTTAGTTCTAATGGTTTGTTCAAACTCTTAATCATAATTAAGCAAGTCTTTACATTAGATCTTATTGAGATCTCAGATATAAATTGACAATAATCTAGCAAGAAAAATAATGAAAGCCAATGAAGAGCAATAATTTTTCAAAAATAAAATAAATCAAAGGAAAATTTATTCAATATGAAAAATAAAAATAAATCCTAAATCACTTAAACAAAGTTTCTTTTAATATCACTTTAGAAATCATTATCAATCTTCGATAATGATGTCAAAAATTTGACCTGTGAAAATATAATTCATGCATGCCATAAGTACATAAGTCGTATCAAGTAATAAAGTAAAATTGAATTTTGGGTTATCGTACCTAAGGGATTAATTTAATTGATGATTAAATTAAGCACTAAAATTGACTTTTAATTAAATTTTTAGGAAATTTAAATTTTTAGAATCATACAATCAAGAAAACAAGATTCAAATCAAAAGTAACTAATTATAAATCAATAATGAATAAAAGTAAGGAATTGGAATGCATCCATTAATAGGTTCAAGGATTCAAAATAACTAAATTAAATTATTTTAATTATTATTACAGTTGTAAGATTAAAGTGATATAATTACTTTATCAAGCTAATCAAATCTAACTATTAAACTATCAATCTGATTAATCAAATTCAAACTATCGTTCTATTATTCAATCAATCAAATCAATAATAGAATAAAATTAAGCATGAATCTTTTAAAAAACAATACAAAATTCTAAATACTAGGTACAACTACTTAGGGTTTTATAAATCAATACATCAAACCTTATTCAGATTTAACTTACTAGTCTATTATTTGAATATTAGAAAATCATATAAGAGAATGGTTAGTTCAAATATACATATTAAGAACAATTATTAATATCGTAATCAATAAAAGAAAATCATATAATCAAGTTTGAGTTAATCTATGAACCATATTAATTTCAACATTCCATATCCCTAAAAGTGATTTAGCCATACATATCGATTAAAATAAAAATAAATAATGAAAATTCAATCCAAAGATTCTTTAAATATTGAGAATAGAGAACTAAGAAAAGCTCTAATTAATTGTAAGAATTGATTAACTTCTTTTCCCAATAGATTAATTCTATAAATTGGTTCTCTGAAAAAAGTAAAATAGAAAAGAACCAAAAAAATTAAAGAATAAAAGAGCTAAAAATAATTCTAAAAGTGTTTTCTCTAAATCTTTAATGTTTAATTATGTCAAATGTCTAATCCATTTTTGAACTCCAATATTACATCCATCATTTTTGCATAACTATTTATGTTTACAAGGTTTTTACTTGACATGTTTAAATTAATTTGTATGCCTTATTAATTGCTACGATAGTGAATCATTATAAGTAAGGTTATTTGTGTTGTTAGCCCCCTAGTTGAAGTAGTTATAGTTATGAATGATATAAATAATTTAGGTTGTTAGGTATATAAATAGAAATGGAGATTATGATTCATACTTTGTGCATATCAATGATTATGTAATTAATAATATGTATTGATATAAGAATATAATGAGTGATGGGTAATTGCAAGGAATATAATCTTCCATACTTACTTAACTAATTAAATAGTTACAGTAATGGAAATGAAATTTAAAAGGGGGAATTATTAATCTAAAATAAATAAGTATAGAATACTATTCATTAATGACTTAATGAATTTGGTGAAATAAAAAGGTGTTTGGGTTACAAACATCTAAGTTACTATAAATAGAAAGATTTAGAGGCTTAAGTAAAGCTTTATAAAATTTATATTATTCTTATGCATGGATTGTTATAGGAACAAGTTAATATGCTAATAAATACAAGCATAGGCCATAGATGAATGATACTATAATAAGTTATAAGTAAATAAAAGATATTTAGGTTATAAGAGTATGCATTGCTGCATATTAACCATTAAAATGGAACAAGGTGGATTATGTTAAAATGTAAAAATTATTAAGCACATGGAATATAAAACTATGTGAAGTCAAACAAGGATCTAAAAGGTTGATTGAAAGAGTGAAAAGTGGGATAATAAGAGTTTAAAATAAGAATGTGGCACATGGAAGAAAAGGGGTGCGTAAAAGACAAGTCCTAATACTTAAGGTAGAAAAATTATTTATGTTACTCAATAGATTTTTATGAGAAATCAGGTTATAGTGAGGAAAAATAACCAAAATAGAACTTGAATTTCTACTTAAAGAAAATAAAGAGGAGTTAGAGGCCATACATTGATGAGATTTCTTTCTTTAAAGAGCAGTTATTGTTAAGGAGATGTAGAATAATTCTACCAAAACTTAGGTAAGATAAAAGTTCTTATATGTGTTTATAAGTGTGTGTTAGTAAGACCTTTAATTAGAAGTAAAGAGAAATAGGTAGCTATAAATGAAAGCTGCTTAAGCGTGAGCATCACATAGGTGAATTGTGATTATATTATTAATATGCCATATAATATCTCATTTGTATTAATTTATAAAAGAGAAATATTAATTGAGCTTAAGCATATTGCTAAATATGGTAGATTGACCAAGAAAAAGTTGAATATGTAAACATATGTACATGGAAATGGAAATGTTTGTCATAACACTATAAAATTACTAAATACAAATAGAGGAGTAGGTTAAGGAGTACCTTGTATGATCTAAATTGATTTATATATTAATATGTTTATTGCCTTAGTAATTAGTTAATTAAGGATTACTTGCACGTATACATGAAGCTAAATATTATGAATGTGCCAATAAATATGTGAATATTTAATGGCATGAATAATTAATTAATAGGGGTTGATTGTTTTCTCTTACCTTGTAGGTGAATCTATTATTAAAGCAATTAGAACTAATTGTGAGCGCCGGTTTTTGCCAGGGCCCAGAGTGAGGCTTACGAAAGTCACGGACCAGAGACCGCACTTGGAGCGAAAATGCAATCTTCCTAAGGGGTTCCCTTAGGGAATGATACAAACTCAAAAGAGTTGAAAGGAGTTGCCACTGGATGGTTCCGGATTGGTCCAACCGACCCATAACATGAATGCTAGTTAAACCCTTCAGAGATTGGGTTTGGGTGGTGGAGATCTATTATATGAGTTTCCAAAATTGATTTTGCCATTATAGTTGGGATTAATTGTCCTAAGCAGGCAAGCATACGAGCGTAAAATAGCGCGTCATGTGATTTGGCGTTTGCAAGGTTGCACGTAAAAAGACATATAAAGCTATATGATATTTGAGTGGCATGGCATATGCATGGCATGTGAAGTAGCGATAAAATAACATGGCATATGCATGACATGTGAATGTGAATGACATATCATGCTCATGACATGGCAAGATAGCATGTATATAAGCATATAACATGATAAATAGTATGTATAGCATAATACGTTAGCGCATTTGGATCGTGTTGGCGTATTTGGATGTATGATGTATGCGTGGAATATGAAGTGAGTGGCATGGCATATGCATGACATGCGGGGTAGATGACATGGCATATGCATGACATGTGATATGAATGGCATATCATATGTATGATATATGAGATGATGTGAAACATGACATATGCATGGCATGTGGAGCGAATGACATATCATATGCATGACATGTGAGGTAATGTATGATATATCATGTGCATGACATGTGAAATGAATGACATATCATGTGCATGACATGTGAAATGAATGACATGACATATGTGTGTCATGGCATAGTGATATGTATGTGAATGCGTATTCAACATAGTATATATGATGGCATATGGTATGACATGCGTTATGGCATACGACGTGACATGGCATATATGACATGTGAAATGGCATATATATATGCATGGCAAGGCATATTGGTTGAGTGCGTGAGTTACGTATTTGTATTGCATATTGGCGTATTGGATTGCATAAGTATACGAAATATAGTATATTATAGCATGGTATATGCATGGCATACATATCCGTGTGTGATTGTGTCATGTGACATGGCATATGACATGAATGACATGGTATATTTAAGCAAATATAAACCATCCATGAATAAAAATACCGAAAGGCCGGTGAAAGGGATCGAGGAGAATGGGGGATACACGTGGGATTTAATGCTAAATCCTAAAAT
>CANYBF010045442.1:0-17309 GCA_948192965.1 Dalechampia spathulata
AATCTAAATCCTATACTAACAAACCATTGGGTTCAAATCATCCGTTCTGTTCCAGAATACGGCACTCCTTCATTGGCTGGCCAAAAACTTCAAAAGAAATGCGTCGCCTGAGAGATTCGAACTCTCGCGGGGAAACCCCATGTACTTAGCAGGCACACGCCTTAACCACTCGGCCAAAGCGACATTTTGTTTATGATCAGTCTTGTTATATTTAATATATAACAAATTAATATTTGTTTTCATTAATTTTTTGTTAATTGATATATATATATATTAAATCGATTGGCATGATTATTATAAATAATTAATATGATTCATTTTATTAATTCATAATAAATGCAAGAAAAGTAAATGTTTGATTTGAAACATAATTTATACATATTCTAATGTTAATATTTATACTAGAATATAATTTTTATTAATTTATTTTTCAATAAACGTGTTTTTTTTTTCCTTCGCCTCAACGAGCAAAAGGAATTTGCAATTTACTTTTATTTGCAATTTTCTCAAGCCAAGACATATCTTTAGTAAAAACTTTATATTAGCACATATTCGGTATTAATGTATAAAAGCACACTGTACATATCGATATTGAATTTCAATATGATTTGTGTAAGCATAACCAAAAACTGTTGACCATATTATGTAATACACTCAAGAGGCTGCCTCTCTCATCATTCCAAGGTTCTGAATGAAATAACTTCCATTCCTAATGTATACTAATCTTTTTACTTTCATACTAATGGAGGTGGATTCTAATGGCCAATACATCTGGTAGTAACCTGAGCAGCCCTGCCTTGAATAGGAAAAGAGCCTCTCATGGAGAAAATTACACCTTAAAATTGACCCCAAAAGTTACTCTTCCCATCATGTAGCTCTTAATTTCCTTTGTCAATGGGTAAGTTTCAGGAATAACAAAAAAAAGACTGGTTTTCCAAATAGCTTCATATATGTACAACCTTGCACACGGGCTGCAGCCCAGCAGGATTACTTGAATGATTAACAATATCGAGAGTTGGGTGAAAATTGACGAATGCAGATTGCTCCATTTTCATAATTCATACTTGAAATAATAATATATCTCAGGACTCGAATCAAGTCGAGTTGGGTGTGATCAAGACAAACTTCAGAAACTAAAGCACAAACACTCAATCTCACACGCTAAGTTGCAGTAAGTGCCATCGGGAAGCAAATTAACTAGATTTGGAACAAAATTCTAGTAAATGCTTCCATGGTAGTTTTAAGATGGTGGATGTATATAGTGATTCCTGGGTTCGACAGATTTTCCTTCTCCCTAAGCGACGAGGCAGATGATCGAAGAGCCAGCCATAAGGAAATGGCAGAATAGAACTGGTATAATATCAGGCACATACTCTAAAAAATTAAAGTTGACAAAAACAAATGTAGCGTATTTTAGTGTTTGTCTGCCTACTGGTTTTGTAGATTCTACAGTAATGTAAATTAATCACAAGGTTCCAGCCGTATAACAGGTTTTCCAAATTGCAGGCTCCTGTAGGGAAAATTCGGTTATCTAACGTC
This sequence comes from Dalechampia spathulata, assembly GCA_948192965.1. NCBI lineage: Eukaryota > Viridiplantae > Streptophyta > Magnoliopsida > Malpighiales > Euphorbiaceae > Dalechampia > Dalechampia spathulata. The sequence continues at coordinate 1,540 of CANYBF010045442.1, forward strand.
TCGAGAAATAAACCAAAACTGGGTTTTTTTTTGCTGTAAACTCCTATCCGTTTCCATCATCCACAGCATGAATATTTCTGCGCGCAACTAGCACCATATATATATAGGTCTCAGTTGAAGCCACCACAAAGACGCCTAAGTAGATGCAGATGGTTGTCGCACAGACATACAAGTATCTGGACAAAACAGATGCAGCATTAGCTCAGCATCGATCAATAAAACATCTTATACTTGAACAAATGATCCCACCAACTGAGAATACTCTGATATGTTTTCACTAACTGTCTTACAACAATGATATTGTATCTTTCAAGTCCAGTGAGACTTACTTTGGGGAGAACACACTCCAAACAAATAGATGATTCCTCATTAAAAGCAGCACTATGGTATACGCAGTCAACAAAATGGAATTCAAACCCAGCGGAACTAGGCAGGGAAAGCCGAGCATTGTTTTCAAAAATTGCCCAAAACTAACATTTTCGGTAGTTGCGATAGAGCCTGGTTTCTTCACAGAGATGTACATTACCACGCTAAGAAGAGCTAGCATGGGTGATGCATAGGTGATTATGAACATCAAAATGCCAGAAAGTAAAGTTGAGTAACTTGAGAGGCCCTGGTAAGGAATGAGGACAATGTTGGAAATTAGATCATCAGCAAACAGTATATTAATTTAAAAATTGAGCAGAAAATGAAATTATTAACTATAGCAACAATCTAAAGAATCACTATGAAAAAAAAGTATATTAATTTTAAAATTGGACATTGCAAATGAAAATTATAAATATAGCAAGAATTTGAAGAATTACAATGAAAGCTCCAGCGACATCAATAGTGGCCAATGTATTGCTGTTCCCAAGAGCAAAATGTCCTGCCATTCCCAAATAGTAGAGTAACGCTACCTAAAAGAAAAAAAACAGGCGTTATCAGATACATGAATATTTAGTCAGCCTCTGTGCCTCTTATCAGTACATGACTCACATCCGTCTGTTTCCCTTGATAGACCTAATTATTTTGATATGCTTGTTTCAGAATGCATTTTGATTGGAAACAGACACAAATCTTCTCATCCTTTTCTTGTCTTTTCCTCAACCAGATTATTTTCCTAGCCATGATTTAAAAAATTTGAACACAGATTACAGATTCTTGTTCGCTAGTTTTGTAGCGGTCAACTTCTGCTGCCTCCGTAAAGGAGTCGATTTAATTAGCAATCTACATTGGTTATCATTCAATGATTTTTCATGCTAACGTATTCAGCTACTAATCTTAACATGGATATGACACATAAACTAACCTGGAGCCATTCCTTATTCAGCGGAGAGCTGTGGAAATAATACAGCATGCTGGTCAATATTTGCATTAGAAGTAAAAAGATGGGCATTGAGTTCATTGGCTGCTGGAGCAACAGTTGCAGAAGGCACCAACAAATAATGTATGTTAACCCAATTAAAAATGAAGAATCTCTAAATTCCAATACTGGAGACTTGATTGGAATGCCAGAAGAAACTAAATCATCGGAGTTATTATGCCTTGAATATGCACCAGCATTACAAATTGGTGTAGTCCATGGTACAGCTATAACAATGCCAATCATGATAACTCCCAAAAATGCATAGATTATTTGAGCCAATATAGTAGCATGGTAACTGGATGATTCATATGAGTTGTCTTGGTACTCCAGAATGTGCCATAAAACCAGCAAGCCAGATGCCACAAAGCAAAACCCAACCGCTTGAGAAATTGTTCTCTTCATACCAAATAAACATAAAGCAAATAAACCGGAACTCATCACTAGAAGGCAAGCGACCACCTGAATTAATCTTATGGTATCATTTCCCGACCGCTCAAGCCACTTGGAGATGTCTGGAAGATGTGTCCAGTTTACACCACCTTGATGCCAACCCCTCAACATCCGTCCAAAAATAAGCAGCAAAATGATGGAATACACCTGAATATTATTGCTTCCGTTCCATCTGTTCATAGATAATGAACTATTACTGCTCTCAGGAAGAATCTGTACACTTCTACGGAGTAATAATAGATATGATGTCATTATCATAAAATTCCAAATATACTGCTCTTCCTCTACCATAGAACTTGATCCCATGCTCATAACCAAGATCAGAACAACACCTAATATAAAGATCTCCTCTATGAACCAGCCATGCTGCTTGTTCAACTTCAAAAGGTTTTTCTTATCCCCGGAGTAAACTTCCCTGCTCACGCAAATAATGATGCCTACCCATGTTGCACATGATAAGGCCATTGCCACAACACCAAATGCAAGTAAAGAAACAGGTTTCTGCCAAGTACAAGAAACGAATTAGAAATAGTTATATCTTTTTAAACCATTAAGAATAGAAAACAAAACGATACCAACATTAGTTATTAGCGTCTGCAAATCAGTATTATTTAGCCCAAGCAATGACTATTGACAAAAGTAATACATACATCAGTGACCCTTCGTGACAACCACTCACTTGCAGTTATCAAAAACTCATAATATGCTGCAACAGTGCTGTTAAAATCAGCCCGACTTTTTGACCTATGATGATCAATTATGAACAAAGGAAAAGTAGTATTACTGCTTCCATTATACACACAAGCTATGCAGGTAGCACATAAAAAAATAACATAGAAGAAACTAACCCTGGTTCTATCTCAAGCTTCCAGGAATTGTGAATATTTGCAGCTTTTGCATATAAACAACAAAGTATCTTCTCTATGTTGCCACTACATTCCCCAGTTTCAGACCCTCTATCACCAAAGCCATTGCATGGAATCCTCTCACATGATAAACCAGGTAACTGAGCTTCCAATAATCTGAGTAACTGCCAGGAATTCAACTCCAGTGCCCTCAGCTGTTGATAATCTGGTCAAGAAGAACAAAGAAAGGGGTGAAAATGTAAGTTTTCAAATACAAGGCCCAGAACTAGATTCAGATTCATGCATAAAACTAAATAGCTGCAAGTTAAAAGCAAACAAAACCTCAATCGATTATCCAATCTATCATCTCGCTGTCATCTGCTAATTGCCAGCAAAAGTCTCCAAGTATCTAGATTATCCTCTCCCATGCATTAATTCATTAGTTCATTATTTTGAATCCAATATATCTCCATTAACAATTGAAATTGATTCAATAGAATAAATAATGGTGAGAGAAATGAGAAGAGTGCAAGAGACATTTGTACGAGGAGATAAACCTATATCCAAATGATTACTACTAGTCACCTTATCTTGTTTGTTCTTTTCATTTTTGGCAATATGGATTTTCGACATTCCCCTCAAGTGCAATTAGGATTTCACTTTAACACCTAATTGTTACTTGAAAATCAAAACTTCCCCTGAAGAACTAAAATGTGGTAACATCCAAAGATTAGACATTGTTATCATGAAATGGAATGAACTCGACCCACTCTAATACTGTATTAGAAATTATAATATATTGAATTGAATAAATGGAACCGCAAGAAATTATTCAGGGATCAATTAAGGTCATTAAATTAAGCTAGTAATTTAACTTATTTTGTTCACGTCAGATGTTGAATGACGTTATCCATATCTAATAAAGTATATGGGATCAGATCTGAATCTCCAAAAAATCCATGCTACCCTATGGACAAGAGTAGTAGCCACTATAATACAAGAGAATGTTTAACATTTATTTCTAGAGAATCATATTCAATTTGCATTGAGGGGGAGAAATCTGACCTGTAAAAGAATCAAAAGTTCCTGAAATCAAGACACCAACATTGTTTTTAGGAATTGGCACACCAAACAGAAGAGCTAACGTTGGAGCAATGTCCACCTACCCATTTGTATCGATTTACTTAAAATCAAACTGTTAGTTGCACCGAAGTAGAACAAAAACACAATGAAAGCAACGTCAACAGTCATCTAAAAAAAATGAATCCAGGTTTATTATAAGAGAGAATCATGAAGAGTTAACTAAATTTTTTAAAACAACAAACTAAAATATAACTCTATCCATTACAAGATAATGCTTCTTGATACTGAAAATATATAATATATATCGAGGATTAGGACATTTGGTATGTCCAAAAATTATATAATAAACAGTTGAACTTCTGATTAGAAGAAAATTTCATGCTTCCACTTCTGGAATCAGAAATCTCAAAAGGGAAGGGTTAGCTTAGCAAAAGAAGGGGAAAGAACTCTATTCTCTAGCAGAATAATTTATGCTAATGAAAAATCAAATAAAGGTACGTTTTTTTTCTTTTTTAACTCAATAAACCATGATTAAATACAAAGATATTAGAAATCCCCATTCCTAATTCTAGAGAGTATAAGACTCAATATTTTAGGAAGATTAGGATTTTGTACCATTTAGGAATATTATCAGCAAGTTAAAAAGTGAATTTCGTTTTACTTTTTTGGTTCAGAAAGTTTCTATCGATAACCTGTTAGAATTTTCCTTATTCTGGATTTCTAAATCAATAAAGTATGAAGTTTCTGGTACAGTAGGAGTAACTACAAGAAGCTAAACGATATGGTTACCTGGTGAACATGATAATGCGTGGATGATTTGGAATCAGAGTCGCCACTTTTAAGGCCAACAAAAAGAGCTAAAGAGTCAGTTTCTTCATATGAAGAACCCCCATGATTACCACTCTCAGTCATTCCATGATCACTAACTATCACCTGCATAAGATGAAAAGCAAAACAATAAGACACAGGGACAAACAATATACATTTAATTATTGAAAGCATAACAAGAAGAGGTAAATGCTAACTAGCCATCAAAAAAATCCAAAAAGTGTGCATAAAGCATATCATGTATCACACAGTGATGGTGGATTTCCCGAGCATATCCAAACCCATTTGTGTACATAATAGAAGTTATGTTATGAGCAGTGGTTCTACTACTCATTGAGTTCAAAGGGTACTTTGCCATAATTCGTACCCAGTAAATTCAAACCTATCGAAATAGTGCAGGCACTATGAAGATATGCAAAGCTCATTTCTCATTGATGTGGAACTGTAATGTCCCAGAAACAACAAGAATCTGATGCTCTGAAAGCTAGGCTTAATTATCTGGAAAACAGAAATAAGCAGAACCAACCAGAAGAGTCCGTCCATGATTGTTGTCATTTTCCTGCATAGTGCTTGAATGAATCATCTTCACCACTTCATCCATCTCCGTAAGTTTTGGGCCCATCAAGAAGCTAAAGTAGTTGAACCAACCTTTAGGTGAAGCTCGACTAGAAGCCAACAATTCATGTAATTAAAAATGTATAATCACAGTGCAAGTGGACAAGATGATACCTGCTGCGTCCACCAATATGTCCTACGTGATCCAAGCCTAGGTAATGAAGAATCTAGAAATAAAACTAGAATAAGAATCACATGGTGGCATAAAATACAGCATTTCCAAAAGAAATGAATGTACTAAAGCCTTCAACTGGATCAAAGCACAAAACTTAGATATCAATCCAAGAAAAAGGCTTCACACTTCCTAAAGCACTATAAATTAGTTGACATGCAGAGAAACCTTACAACAATGAACCAATACTCTGAATATGAATATCAACATAAGCACAATCTCTAAGATAAGAGTGGAAATAGAACAAAAAAACACCATAATTATTGCCTATCACAATGCACAAACCACTAAGGATTGACTGTATGAGGGAAGAGTAGGAAGCAGGAACTAGATGTCAACAAGTGGCAGAGTGGAGAAGGTTGTACAGAATAGACCAAGAAACACATATGAGCCTACTCAACAGAAATTCCAACAAATCAAAGCTGACTAAAATTTGTTTTCCAATGAACAAATGGACTAACTTTCGACTGTATAATCAACAATAATACTCTTTCTCTTGTGACATTATGGCTTAAATTTCCACCGGGATGCCCTTCTGATGGATACCTGAAAACTGACTTTGACATCCCTGTACATCATGATCCAAAATTCCTAATTTTCTCAGCTCCAAGGGAAGCTTTAATAAACTACTAAGGTTTTTCTCAGAGAGACAATGAGACAAGGAAAGGAGGACAAAGACAAGCACGCAAGGCCATGATAAGTATATTGACATGCCATGTTTGAAGGAAAAAAAAGATAGGATTCTACTCAATCAATATCCTAAACAGATAGAACGTACCTTGCTATTGCATTTAATGTTGTGTTACTTAAAGTTAATTATCATCAGCTTTGTAACACTTACTGTAAGAACTATCATAGTGCAGTTTTGAGCATAAGATGTATCAAGTTTGGATAACCCCAGGCCTTGATAAACAAAACATTTTCGAGAGAATGAATGATAAAGCATAAAACAAATGCTTGAAAGCATATATAAGAACAAGGACTGCTCAAGTAGCGGCTAGTTTCCCTTTCAATTTTTGTTTTTCATACATGCAGGTAGCTGTTTCACTTGAAAGTCAAAGAAGTACAAGGATGCATTATCATAATTAGACAAGGGGCAAAAATTATACTCTCTAGATTCCAACTAGGTTATAAATGACAACAAAAGCACCAACCAAAAGATTCCAGTCATCTTTGCTAAGCTCATCCCTCAAGTGCCGAGATACATTTTGATCAACTTGTACCGTGTCTCTAACCTGCAGCAAAATCAATCAAAAGAAAATCAAACCCAAGCTCACAGACCCCGTGAGTCAAAAGGCCCACTAACCCACTAATTAAACAACATAATGCCAATATGCAAGTAGAAAGAAAGGAAAGCTTTATACTTATAAAGGAATATGTAAATGACTCAACAAAAAATAAACTGACCACCATCACATTAAGAAGATCCACTAATGACATTTATGAGGGCATACAAATAGATAGAACATGTAATGTGAATTAGCAGGAAAGTAATATATGAAAAACGATGTGAATAGACATACAAAAAAACTGCTAACACCGTCATATCTCACAAAGAATCCAGGAAACAATTTAAGCCATGTTTCATCACCAAGCATGACCATTTTCCAACCAATTCTAAGAAACTGATCTGCAACACAAAAGTAACAAAACCGGAGAAGGTAGTTACATGGTTCAGAATGTAGAGAGAGAGAAAAAGACCAGCACAGACACTTAATCAAACAACGACGACAACAGAATTTACTTCATTAAACTAACCAATAAGATTATCATTCAGTAAAGCCTGTGTATTAAAATTGAAAGCAACATCCAAGAAACCTCCGATTGCACCAGAAACCATAGCCTGCAAATGAGGGGCAGGAAAAAAAAGCTAATAAAATACAAACACACGGAACAATACATGTATACGTAATTCATGATTAAACTAAGAAAAGCACTCTGAATTGTCAACTTAAACACAAACCTTCAAGCGAGGCATGGTAACGGTAGGAGGAGCAGCCTTAGCATGATAACCAATTGCATTTCCACTGCTTAACAATGACTGAGTATAAGGCATCGCTTTCACAAAATCATCACGCAGAGGCTTGCCATTCTTTCCAAGCAGAAATTCAGCCGGAAGACCATCAATAACCTAACAAAAACGATTATTTTTCCAAGAAAAAATCACTAAATTATAATTTGGAAGATAACTTATTAGAGAAGAAAAAGTATTATAGTATTACCATCAAAATTAACCTGTCGAATAAAGGAGGGATTTGAGAGAGCTCCTGCGTATTGATAGTATGCGTCACAAGTTTAAAACATTAAGCATTAGCAAGATGAACAAAGAAAAAATGGAAAAGGAACGGAAACCTGATATAGAGATTTAAGGTCGGTCTGAGTTTGATTATGGACGACGGAGTTGCAATACGGTGCGTAAAAGCTTTCTATACCGCTGTCATTAATTAATCATAGCGAATGATTGGCGGCAGATAGTTATTTTTTACAATCGATTGAGGGAATGAGAGAGTTAAAAAAGGAAAAGAAAAAAAGAAGGAACCTGACGCCGGAAAGAGCAGGTTTGACGGGGAAGAAGCCGAAGACAAAGAGAGAAAGACCGATCATTTGGATGACAACTGCTGATAATGTGAAAAGTGTTAATTTAGCACAGCTTAGCTTTTTCGCCATTGCTACTTCTTCTTCGTCTGCTGGTTACTTTGGATCCCAGTGTTCAGCGGTAAATGCCCAAGTGATGGTGTGCAGAAGCCAAAACGATGTCGTGTATGAAAATTAGCATGTAACTAGCACAAGGCCGGAGCTATCTATAAAAATATTAAAGATCATTTGTTTAAAATTTTAACATTTATTAATGATATCTTCAAAAAATAAAAAATAAATATTAAACCACATCATCAGCATGGTAAATTTTAGTTTCAAATTATTTACAATATTGATTAATGATTAATTTATATTAATATGATACATTGATTAAAATAAAATATAAGATTAAATTAATGGGAATAGAAGACGTAATCGCTGGCTTAAGCAGAAACCATCATTAGGCAGTGGCATTAACGTGATTAAAACCAACAACAATAATAATCCACTTAGATATTTGTGGAAGTCATATCACTAATTATTATTCAGTTTAATGCTGCATTATCTCCATTATTATTATTTTAAAAATATATACCTATTTCAATAATTCATCTTTTTTCTCGTTTGTCAAAAATATCAAAAAGAATATTTGAAAATATAACTTTAACATGAAAAATAATAATCAAAAAGTCCCTTTTCCTTATTCCATGAAGCTAATCTCAGTGGAGCGGCAGTGAAGAGGGATGATTCCGCCTCACCCACTTTTATAATTTAAAAATTAATTTATTTTGATTATTAAATAATAAAAATTGAATTACTAGATAAGATAAACAAAGGTAGAGATGAGAAGTGACTTCACTGAATTAATGGGGAGAGGAAGAAGAGATTTAGGATGCAAGGAATCTATGAGATCTTGATCAGTCAGCAGGCTTTACTGGATAGCCAGTAGTAATCAGCTTCGACCAACAAAAAGATAAAAAGGGTCATTTTCATCGAATCATTTACGTTTAAATATATTTTTAAATTAAAGTTAAATTTCCCTAATCCAGCTTCAATTTAATAATGGATATTTGGCTTTTCTTATTCGTTATCAATTCGCCAGAATGATATCTATCTTTCATGCTGTCCATTCAGACGCCTGTTTTCCCAACGGCCAGTCAGGGATATAACTGTCATTTCATCCATGTCTGAAACATACAAGTGAACAACTGGCTAGCTCTATGGAAGTACTCCAAGCTTTAAATCGACCTACAATTGCCATTAACAAACTTCAAAGTTTACGAATTTGATCATTGTTTCTTACTTGTTTTTGTTTTTGTTTTTTTTTTGGGTTTTCACTGCTATGATGCCTCTCTTTCACCTATTCTTTCTTTTCTTTGCTTCTACTCTATAGTTTGGTTATCTTTTTCTTTTTCTTTTTTAAGAACAAAATTAAAGTTTTAATCTTTTATTCGGTCTTGAAGTATATTCTGTTGAAGAATCAATACCCATTTGAGAAAAAGTTGTAATGGAAGCTGGGTCAAGCTCAAATTCTGCAAATAACAAGGAGACAAGGAAGGAAGGAGGTAATGTTAAGACGAAATCGAAGCTAAGCTCTATGTTACCGAAGATTGAGCCTTTTGTACCAAGAACTGACCATCTTAATCCAAGAGACTTGAGATCTTGGGCTAAAAGAACTGGTTTTGTTTCTACCTTTTCCAGTGAAACTGTTACTAGTAACAGTGAGAAATATGATAGCACTGCTGGTTTTGATTTAGAGAAAGGTCCTGTAGATCGTAAGAATGGTGGATCTTCTCCAAAAATTGAGATTGACCCGGTTTTGGGTCGGACTAGACCTGGTAGAGAGTCAGAAATTGAACCGGATGTGGGTCCTTCTGGGTCTAGGCCACCGGGTAGTAGGTTCAGAAATGGGAATGAGAGGAGTTTGGGTACGTTGAGAGATGAGAATAAGAGGAGGAGAATTGAAGATGAGTCTCTTTTGGGAGTTAAAGAGGATGAAAGGAAGGTGGAGATGCATGGAAATGGAGTTGGATTTGGAAATGAAAATGGAAATGGTGGAAGAAACAGGAACAGGAATGTAAATGGAATCAGTAGAAATGAGATCCCACCAATTGCTAATGTTCAAGAGCCAAAGAAAGAAGAAGAAGAAGAAAATATTAGAAATGATTTTGGGATTGAGATGTATCCTGGTGGTGGGGATTCTGCTGGTGGAATTTGGCAGCATACACAAAGTGGAATGAAGGTTGGTTTGAGAGAGAATCCTGGTTTTGGTTAGTATTTTTCCTTCGCTATCTTCCCTTTCCTTTCCATTTTCTGATGTTTTATTCTTGATTTCAATCGATTTGTTAATGCATGTCTGCATCTGAAAATGAAATTGTATAATGTTTATTATGAATTCTGTTGAGACTTGAAGATAGTAAAAGAAAAAAGTCAACATATGCCGGATAAGAAGAAAATCTATCTGAATAAGAGGAATTCTGAATTTTAGTAGATTCAGGGTTCTATCTTGATAAATCTTACTAACAAATTAAATATTTAAGCACAAAATTGATCTATCATGTTCATGCCTTGAGCCTAATGAGCATCTATGCTTCCATTTTGAACGATAAATTCTTCTGGTTCTCACTAATTTTATAAAACTCGGTTTACCTTTTTTTACTGATACTTACCTGTTTGTATTTAAAATGCAGTCCCACTTATACTTTATGGTCTGCAACACTATCTATCACTGGCTGGCTCACTAATTTTCATCCCTTTGATCATTGTACCAGCCATGGGAGGAACTGATGTAAGACTAAGAATTCTCATGTGTGTTTTTTTTGAACATTTCATAGGGGACTTCTAACAAAGCTTTATTTACTTTTCTTTTGAATGATTAATGGCAGAAAGATACTGCTACAGTGATTTCCACAATGCTACTTATCTCTGGCATAACAACAATCCTACATTCATACTTTGGTACCAGACTTCCGTTAGTTCAAGGTAGTTCATTTGTGTTTTTGGCACCGGCATTAGTTATCATAAATGCACAGGAGTATCGGAATCTTTCAGAACATGTAAGTTCACTGTCAAGATAAATATTGTAAGTGAAGTCTATCAATTTTTTTAAGGAGAAATTCTCGTATAAGCTTAGTCCAGTCCATCAAGTAGGATTATACATCATCAATAGCATTGTGGCACCTAACCCGTGTCTCGATACTGTTGAAAAGTTCAGAATCTTACGTGATCGACCAGACTCATTCAATGATTTCTTCAATTTTAAGACTATTTACTGTTGTTGCGAATGCATTTCTAATTAGTTTTCAAAAATAATTTTATAACTAATGATCAAACAATATCTTCAATGCTGAATTTCAGCCACTGCTTTTGCGTGTTTAAGCCATCTGGGAGAATATGCGGTCTTCTTTGCTTTTCAATTACCGATGCATGCTTTGATTGCAGAAATTCAGACACATTATGAGGGAGCTCCAGGGAGCTATAATTGTCGGTTCCATATTCCAAAGCATCTTCGGTTTCACTGGTTTAATGTCCCTTCTTTTAAGGTAAGCATAGTGTTATGATCCCGGATCATGGTCATAGATGAGATAGTTGAGAACTGTACAGACCTTTGAGTTTGATTTACGAGAGAACTCTTTGATCTTGAAGTTAAAGACTTGGTTTATAATTTTCTGCTTATTTTATAACATAGAGTTTCCACTGTAATTTACAATGATGCCCCTATTTGCGCATGCCAACTACAAAACGATGATGTTTTTCCCCTAAACAAACAGTTCTTCTTCGCATATGACAGAAAAAGATAAGGTAACAGAAATGTAGATATTTGATATTACCATTTTGTCATGTTATATTTGATGCTTTGTTTCGTTTAGCAGAATCCTATAAACGGTTGCCAAAACTGATATGAAATTTAGGAGCCTGATTGATGATACTTAGCACATCTTGCAGATTAATTAATCCGGTCATGGTTGCACCAACGGTTGCTGCAGTAGGTTTAGCATTTTTCAGCTATGGTTTTCCACAAGCTGGTAGTTGTGTGGAAATCAGTATACCTCTAATACTCTTGGTTCTTATATTCACTTTGGTAAGTAAGTTGATGGCTTTTTCTAATCCAACTGCATAACTATTCATTCCTTCATCGTATTTGTAGTGTATAATAAATCCATGCTAGTTTATCAATGATTCCTTATCTTAGTTCATTTAAACATTTCAGAAACGATCTTGAACACTAACCTTTTGTATTTGCATTGCCTTCTTTGCTAGTATCTTCGAGGAATATCGATTTTTGGTCATCGCATATTCAGAGTTTATGCGGTATGATCCTCATTGGCTTTTCTATTTGTCGCCACTATGCTGAGATATACTGTTATCTTTCATAAAAGCACCGAGCTTTTCTGTCATTTGCAGGTTCCCCTGAGTGTTGTGATTATATGGACGTATGCGTTTTTTCTGACAGCTGGTGGAGCGTATGATTATAAAGGATGCAGCCCCAACATACCCAGTTCAAATATATTGCTCGACTCATGTAGAAAACATGCATATACAATGCAGCGTTGCCGGACTGACGTTTCTAATGCTTTGAAAACTTCTGCCTGGGTCAGAATTCCCTACCCTTTACAATGGGGTATCCCAATCTTCCATTTAAGGACTTCCTTGATTATGATAATAGTATCACTGGTTGCGTCCGTCGATTCGGTTAGTAGCTTTTACTAGAAATGAACTGAAAGCAACAAGTTCATCATTTTATTTATCAATAATGTCTTGTTTATCGACGAAATTCACATAAATTCCCCTACTGCACGTAATGAAAAGCATTATGAGAAATTAGATTCAAAGTGGAATGATACAGGTTGGAACATATCATTCGACATCGATGCTTGTAAGCTCAAAGCCACCAACCCCTGGCATTGTGAGCAGAGGGATTGCATTGGAGGGCTTCTGCAGCATATTGGCTGGACTCTGGGGTTCAGGCACAGGTTCAACTACATTGACCGAAAACATTCACACCATCAATATAACGAAGGTGGCAAGTCGGAGAGCTGTGGTTTTCGGAGCAGTTTTTTTTATTTTATTCTCATTTATTGGTAAATGCCTCGAACTTGTCGACAGAAAGGTGTCCTGTTCTGATACACTCATTCCATGTAATCAGTTATCTGAATTTATTTTCTATAGGAAAAGTGGGTGCTATTCTTGCTTCAATACCTCTGGCATTAGCTGCTGCTGTACTTTGCTTCATGTGGGGCCTCATCACGGCACTCGGTCTCTCTACTCTGCAGTATAGTCAAACGGCAAGTTTTCGAAATATAGCAATCGTAGGCATTTCATTGTTTTTAGGTATGTCAATTCCTGCCTATTTCCAGCAGTATCAACCCGAATCCAGCTTGGTACTACCAAGCTATTTCATTCCTTACTCGGCAGCATCAAACGGACCAGTCAACACCAGCAGCAAACAGGTACGCTACCTACAACACGTACTCTCTTAAATCTTAATCAACTCGAACGCCATTTTCTAGTTTATTTTTCCGTCTTCCTGATATCAATAACATGATGTCTTCTCTAATTGTTTTTGTTGGTTCATCAGTTTGATTTCGCGGTAAATGCTCTCATGTCTTTGAACATGGTGGTGACTCTGTTGGTTGCATTTGTGCTTGACAACACAGTTCCTGGGACCCGACAAGAAAGAGGTGTATATATATGGTCACATCCTGAAGACTTAGCTACTGATCCATCTTTATATGCAGATTATTCCCTACCCGGAAAAGTTTCCCGGTTTTTCTGCTGTTCAAGATGTCTGCGTACATAAGGCATAGCTCATGCAAAAATAATAGATGCTCGCATCACGACCTTTGCTTAGATTGCTCTGGCAAGAATTCCATACATGAACATTGTATTTTTAATAGAAAGAAACATGGGTTGGTGCAGATACAAGTCAAACCCGATCCAGATATAATTTTTAAATGGATATTTATATAATTCAACCGTTGAGCTTCTGCCTTCTGTAATCATGGCAGATGAGTTTGTATCATATTATTGCTATGTCAAAATGGAAAAATGTGGGAAATTTGGCGGCCGTGCTTCGGATTTAAAGCGAGAAAGATTTCTCCGTTAGGGGCAAAAAGGTTATCCCTTAAACATAACAAATCTTACGCAAAAACAGACTAACAAGATAATTCTCATGATTAAACATCCTTCATGAATAGATGGAACTCTTCCTGGATAACCCTTTGAAAAATACAATTATTTAATAAGCTATCGTCAATTTAATATGTCCGTATTAATTATATGTAAGATGTTATCAAACCGTTTTACATTTGTTATCAGGAACCATCTATGGCCAAATGCATCATCAGGGGGTGTAGCTCATATGGTAGAGCGCTCGCTTCGCATGCGAGAGGCACGGGGTTCGATTCCCCGCACTTCCAATCTTTTATTAATTTTTTTTATTGCTTAAATGAAATGCCAATATTAAAAACAAAATAGGAAAATATCTTAGATATTTTTTATATGTATTTCATATGAGATCAATGAAATTTAAATACAACATGCTCAAAAAAATTGAAAAATTTATTTCCCTGCTCAGAATCAAAAGCCCAACCGATCCAATCCTTCACGGGCCAAAACGGATCCTGAATGGGCCTTCAAAGCCTCTTCATAGGCCCATTTAGCCCTATCCTTATCTCCTTTCCACTCATTACACTGACCCAACAGACAAAACAATCTCTCGCTCTCTCCGCTAAGCTTAAGCGCTTCATCCAAATCCTCGATCGCCGAGTCAACTCGACGTCTTCGGTTCACGCTCATCTTCAACTCAGCTCTTTTAATTAGCGCATCACCACGTTCTCTTCCCTCGAGTGCGTTCACCCGCGGAGAGGAAAGTGCAAGATCAAGCGATTTAAGCGCCGATGCTTTGTGACCGAGTAGATCAAGAGCAAGAGCTTTAAGAACTAAAGGAGCTGGATCTTTAGGCGAGAGAGATATCGCCGATTCAGCTTCTGAGAGAGCGTTTTTCGCTAAGGATTTGTCTTGAGGTTTGGATTTGGCTTTGGATAGGAACTGTGTACCTTGAATGAAGTGACGATTGGCTAGAATTGAGGCTCGGTTTTTGGTCCGGAGCCTGTTGAGGGCTTGTTTGGGGAAATATTGGATCGCGATGAACATTGCCAGTGTTAGTAGAAGAATTGCTGCCTGCAAAACAATGTCGGTTGCCGCCATTGCTGGGGTGAGGGCGCGTGAGGAATTTGGCTTTGAGTAAGAGGAACGACCATAGGCGAGCCCTTTATTGATTTGCCTTTCTACTCTGTGTTTTCATATCATTAATTGTTGGCAGGTTAGGTTTTTCTTTCGGGTGGTTATAAATGGATGGTAAATATCTGAAATATGTGGGTCCAATATATAAAATATAACATTCAAAACTTTTTCATTCATTATATTTAATCATGGTAAAAAAATATTAATCTAATTATTTTATTTGATATTGTAACAATTATTACAATTCAACAAAGATTAATGGAATAATTTTAAATAGAAATGGAAAAAAATTAACTAATCAACCTTAAATAGATTTATAACTAAAAGTTGAAATCAATGTGGCATATGGTTAGTATTAAATAGCAGGATAGATTATTAGTTCAAAAATTAGCATGATTTATATATTAATTAATCTAATCATGATATTAGTTAAAATCAATATGTGTTCATGAAAATTGAGGATAAAAATAAAATAATTTTTTTAATTTATAACATGGGTAATATATATATATATATATATATATATATATATATATATATATATATATATATATATATATATATATATATATTTTTATAATTTTAAAAATATTAGAGATTAGGACCG
>CANYBF010045454.1:0-20725 GCA_948192965.1 Dalechampia spathulata
GGCTGCTTTCCCTCAGCAGGAAGGCTCGGGTTTTTCCTGACTTGTTTAGTTACTCAATTGAGTTAGCTAGATGAGTCGGGTGGCGACTCCACGTATTTTCACTGTGCACGTTTATCACACCACTTTGCACGCCGCATTATAAAAAAAGGGCGACGGGGAATCACACGAACTTAACTTGTAGGAAACAAAATAAATGAGCTTGTATGCTCTACCTTATATATGCTAAAAATAGTTCCAAATTATAACTACTGTAGAGAAAAAGATTTGAGCATGAACCATCAACATTTTGCTACCAAAATGGAAAGGTCAAACTACCTAAAGCCTTTGTACTAGAAAAATTATTGCAATTATTCACTTCAAACTTAGAAGAAGCAAAATAATTCCAAGAAAATAATAAGTTATATAATAGTTTATTTGCATTCACATCATTGGGTGTCAATTTGGACAAGGAACTAGCATCAAATGGAATGGAGTTTACATATTTAAAGCACACTAACAAATATACCATGACTTGCCACAATTAGTACCAATAGATAAAATTCCATGATATTTTCAATTGTACTTCTATGACTCCATCATTGAGTTTTAAAATAGAATGAAGATAATTAAGAATGTGATTTTATGTTAAGAAAATATAAGGAGGCTAATGAAGATTTTAGAAGAAAATTCTTATATTAAAGTATTTCAGAGACTTAATACTTATGAGTCCTATGATAACTTTAACATAGATCAAAATAAGGAATACAAGAAGGAATCGTCAATATGAAGCTCTAACAGAAGAAGATGTGGTAGGTATATGGGTTGAAGGCAATAACCCAAATAAAGCATTAGATAGAGAAATAATTGTACAGGCTCATTTAGGACAATGATACAAAGTTAAACACTTCTATGAATGTTATGATGCATTACAATATCTAATTCTATTTCCAAGTGGAGAGAGTGGATGGCACCAAGATGTCAAAAAGATATAAGACCCAAATGAGAATCAATGTCACATCCTGAAAGGAGCACACACTTTGCATTCATGAATTTGTTAAAACGTTATGTTTTATATGTTATTGGTGTGTTAATGATATGAAATTATGATTATGATGATAGGTATATAATAAGATTAGAGTTTATAGCTCTAATGTTAAAATTGGAAATTTTTGACGAAAACCACTGAAACGATCCCTAAACGATGACTAATTGAGGTTTTTGAGGTTGAAAACATTTAATATGATTAATTAAGTATGCCCAAGATGTTTGTGTTAACTTAAATTTAATATTTATAAATTAAAGTAAAATAAAAATTTAGACTATTTATGGTGTCATAATTAGGTGATAATGATGTAAGCATTATGTAAGCGAATGAATTTAATAATGATTTTTATTAGAAAATGAATAATTATGAATTAATAATGAATTAGTAAGAGTATATAATAAAATTATAAATATTAAAGAAGTATAATTAGTATTTTTAATTATGATGTCATAATGATGTAATAAGTTGTAAAGGTGATGTCCTAATTATAATTAGTTTTAAATTATGATAAGCAAAGAGATAAATAGATAAATATAATTGAAAGTAGAATAAGTTAAAATAGATTTGAAATAGTATATTATATTAGAAGTGGGATTGATAATTGAAAAAGTAGTTTTGAATTTTAGTGTTAGTGGATGGAGAGAGAAGATAAGTATTATATTTTATTTGATTGAGGAAACTGATGGATGGTATTTTAAATTAAAATAATATGTATATGAGTATAAATTAAGTGTATAATATGAAATTTAAGGTTTATGATTGGTGGATTTAAGTTAAATACAAGTATATATGTGTATAAGGGCTAAAATGTAATTTTAGAGGTGTATATGGACTAATATGGGAATTTTTCAAAATGGGGCTCATTTCATCCAAATTTCCATCTCATTTGTGACTTATCTTTCATTCAATCATGCCCTTTTTCTCATTTGGCTGAAATAAATGCATGAAAACCTCTCCATTATCCTCTTATCCTTTCATTTCTAACTTATCCTCTTCTTAACCTCACATTTTCTCTCTTATGTTCATCTTGTTCTTCAACTTTCTTCATCCAAACATCAAAAGGCAGTATCTTCATCTTCTCATTATCTTCTTATTCTTCAAGTTCTAAGAAATTTTGATTTGTAAAGCTCTAGTTCTAGTTGAAACAACTCCATTTTAACTTGTTTTAGAAGAAACCAAAGCTATTTCATTAAGAGGACCAAAGTTTGCATGACTTTCTCTCTTTTGGTTTGAATTTTTTCAAGTTCCAGTAAGATACTTGAGTGCATGTCAAGGTAAGGCCAAAATAATTCTTGTTTTCCCTCTTTTTCTTACTGTCCAAAACCTTTCTTCGATGGATCTTTAAGTATATAACCGAAACCATGAAGAATCATGGATTTGCTTATAAATCGTAACCTTTTCTTAAAGCTTAACTTGTTTTATGGTTAGATCTAACTCTTTTTAGTACATGCATGTTATTTTAAGGTGGGCAAAAACTTTAAGGAGGTCAAAGAAGTGAAGATCTATTAGATCCATAGCAAAATACAGAGGATATCAACTTTAAGTTGAGATTTAAGTTATTGGGTTTAAAGGTGAGCTTCATAAGTATAATTTAGTATTGGATTTACTTGATTTATGAATTTTTGGTATGATTTGAGTTTTTTTAGAAACTTTTGAAGTATTTTTGATGGATTTTGATTGATGTTTTAATGGTTAGATGAGTTAAGCTTATAAAGGACATGAAATAAAGTGGGTTATAATTATGTGGATGTGTTTATGTTGAGTTCTTCACCTTGGTTGAAATATTCAAGCAATATTTTAATGGTTGGTAAGTTTAAAACATAGTTTTAAAGATGACTTACTTAAAACAGAAGATTAATAGCAAAGAAAGTGGTGAAAGTAAGGCTTAAGATAAGTTAATTTGATGATTTAAGGCTTAATATCATTTTAAGTGTATATAACTTAAGAACTATGAATTAAATGGTTAAGTTTAAGTATGATTTAAGAAATTTAATTCTAATTAAGGTTAAATGAAGTTCTTAATGATGAGTTAATAAGAAGTATATGAAAAATGAACCAAATTGGACATAAGATAAGCATATATGGTAAATTAAGGCTTAATCTTCATGTAAAGCATTTATGAGATAAAATGGGTACTAAAATGAGCATACTAAGTATAATGGAAATGTTTATTAAGTTCATAAATAAATGGTGTTAACTGATATGATTTAAGTCAAGGCATGTTGATCAAATTAAAAGGATATAATGAAATATGACTTAAGGTGTACTAAGAATACTTATAATAATTTTTAAGTAAGAATCAGAAAGATTGTTAAGCATGATAATTATGATTAAAGAGTTTAATAAATTGGTCAATTAGTGTATGATAGGATTAATAAAGAATTTAATCTATTGACAAAGGTAAAGTTGAATAAGAAAAGTGTACTGGTAAGGTTATTACTTAAGATGTGTTTATACTAAGAATTGAAATGATCATTTAAATAGATGCATTAGATATTATTAAGAAGGTTTATGAGTCTATAAATGAATGATATGAAATGGTTTGTAATAAGATTCTAAGTAAGGATTTAAACAGAGATAATAGTAAATTATGGATTTATAGACACATAATTTTTAGGTTTTGACCCTGACTTTTCACTTATACGCATAATCTCGGGTTTCTATTGATTTAGCTCGGAATCAGTTCCCAAAGTCAATCCCAATTTGCATACTTGTGTTTTAACTTCCTCTGAGTGTTTTGGACATGCAGAACACATTGAGTGCATAGCACTACGCGCACAGCACTTAGAGAAAAAAGATGTTTGGTGGGGCCTACATATTGGTGAGGCCCATATGTGGGGCCCATCTGGTGGGGCCCATATAAATAGAGCACACTAACAACATCTCATAATGTCAAATAATGCTTATTTGACATGTGAAATGCATTGCATTTTATCCATACAAGTTAGAATGCATAAACAAAATGAATTTAATGCATAGCATTATGCATACACTATGCAAGAAAAAAAGATGTTTAGTGGGGCCCACCTTCTGGACCAAATCCAGAATACTTTTCATTACAAAACATCTTAATATGTCAAATGATGCTTATTTGACATATGGTGTGCATCTTGTTCTGCTCGTGCAAGGTGGCGCACATAGAGGCAAAATGCTATGTATGTAACATATAGCACTATGTGCTACGCACATAGCAAAAAAAAGATATTTGGTCAGGAGCCTTCTCAGGACTAAATTGGAAGTGTGTCATATTATATAATGTCTTAATACATAAAATGATGCTTCTTGGGCATGGGGCGCACATCCTGATACAACCACAGTGGGCCTCATGTGACGGGTCAAAAGGCTATGTACTGCCCATATAGCACTATGTGCACAGCACATAGGCTATGTATGGCGCACATAGCCTTTAAAATTTTAATTTTTAGACAGAAAATTACATTTTTGCCAAACCCTAATTTGGCCCTATAAATATAGAGCTTAGGGTTATCTGAAAGGGGTCCAAAAATTGCTCTAAAGCAAGCCCAAACTGTGCCAAAATTCTCCCAAAAATAATTAAGCACTTAATTAATTAATTGCTTAAGATTTAAAGACTAATTAACACTAGTTAGGATCCTTAAGCATGTTTGGAAGCATGATCTTGAAGAAAAACCTACTACCATAAGGTAAATCTTCACTCTTCTTCTATTTTCTCCTAGTTTTTACTTAAAACCTTCAATTTTTTACTTGATTTCATGTTGATTGGCTTCAATCATGTTCTTTTTATTATTAATGCTATTTTATAATCAAAACTACACAAATCTAGCTTTGATCTGCCTAGATCCAAGCTAGATCTTGCATTTTTTCAAAAATCCTTCATTCTGCCACTATTTATCGGGGTATATGCTGCGAATATAACCTTATGTGTGCCACACATAGCTTATGTATGGCACACATAGGGCTATATGCTGCACATATAACCCCAAAAATTTCCAGAAAATACCATTTTTCTTTGGTTTTCACTCATTTTCTTCATTGATCTGATGATTCTAGCTTCATCAGAGGCTTTCCCATACCTCTAGTGTTCTGGATCTATAATAAATCTTTTAAATCCAATTGACTTTTAGCTTTAAAAATTAATTATTCAAGGTAGATGCAAATCTACAGAGTGAAAATCCATTTTCAGGCTCCAATTTGCTTAGATCGAGGTTGGATCTTGGGTTTTTGCTGAAAAACCTCTATTTTTTTCTATTTTTCTTGCTATGTGTGCCACATATAGCCTATGTGTGGCACACAGGCCCTGAATTTCACAAAAAATGCCATTTTTTGCTCGTTTTTGCTTCAAATCTGATTTTTCCAGTAACATTAATGGCTTTTCCATAGTCTTAATGTTCTGGATCTATTAAATATTATCTAGATCTAATTGATTTTAGCATTAAAACTGATTATTCAAGTTAATACGCATTCACTTGTTTGATTTGCAATTCGGAGGCCGATCCATGCTCAAAATGAGGTACTATCTTCATTAAAGTTGTCTATTTTAATCTATAGTTCATTTTTATACTGATAAATTTGATTTTCTTGCAGATTCACTCCCTATGTATCCCACACATCATGGTATATATGTAGCACATTGCCTATGTGCTGTGCACATAGCACTATGTGTGCGCACATGTTCCCTGGAAAATTTTTAAAAATTTGAATTTTTCAATCATTTTTCAACCTGAATTGATTTTTCCAGTAACATTTGATGTTTGGCAGTAACTCAAGTGTATTGGATCTATCAAAAATCAATTACATTTAATTAATTTTGGCCTCAAAATTAATTTTTCACGATTAAATGCCTATTTAACTCGTATAAATGTGATTTTTGATAGGATTAGATTCAAATTGGTTGAGTTGCTATCTCCAATTGCTGTTATGTGATGTTAGCATTCCCATTTGATTTTTTATGATCAAACAAAAATAATTTTGCTTAAAATTATTTTTATTTTGACGATCCAGCTCGTATAAATTCACATGATTTGTTGCCAAAAATTACTAGATTTTGACTCTTGGTTTATGCTTTCACATGGCATTGGACTAGTCAAATAAATCCTAAATTCATTTGCTACTAATGAATTTGTTTGTTTATTTTGCATATTAATCATTTGTGCATTTTCGGCTCGTGCTACCCAAGAGGAAAAATCACTCGAGGAGGAGGGGACGTTACTTAACGTCCCAAAAATGTTGCATACATGGAGATTTGTGTAATAGGATAGGATTATTATTGGTCTGTAATAATTAATCCCCTAAAATCCCGTATGTATCTTTTATTTCTTCGATCCCTTTCATCGACCTTTATTATTATTTTTATTCATGGATGGTTTTATATTTGTTTAAATATGTATGCCATATCATGTCGCATGCCATATCACATACCATGTCACATGCCACATCCACACACTTCTATGCCATGCCATAACATAATTATCTTGTATGCCAATACGACCCAAATACATCAACCCGCCAAACAATACACTCTATTTGCCATGCTATATGCCTATATTCCATATCAATATGCCATGCCATGTCACATTCCATATCGTATGCCACACTAAATGCCATGTCAAATGCTAATTTGCATACATGTCACTATGCTATGCCATTATACTATGTCATATCATGCATGTGGTATGTCATCCACTTCATATATCATGCATATGCTATGTCATTCACTTCATATGTCATGCATATGCCATGTCATTCATCTCACATGTCATACATATGTCATGTTATTATGATATTATTATTATGTCATGTCATGCATATGATATGTCATCTTATTATGACATCATGTCACATGTCATGCATATGTCATGTCATTCAAATGCCATATAGCATTATATGTCATTCTACGTGCAACCGTGCAACAAAAGATTGCATGTCGTGCTGTATGCTTACATATACGCTCATATGCTTGCCTGCTTAGGATAATTAATTCCAACTATAATGGTAAAATCAATTTTGGAAACTCAAAGAAATATATCTCTACCAACCGAATCCAATCTCTGAAGGGTTTAACTAGCACTCATGTTATGGGTCGGTTGGACCAATCCGGAACCATCCGGTGGTAACTCCCTTGTGAATCTTTTAAGTCCATATCATTCCTTGGGGTAACCCCTCGAGAAGACTGCACTTTCGCTCCAAGTGCGGTCCTCGGTTCATGAGCATCGCAAGCCTCGTTCTAGGCTCCGGCAGAAATCGGCACTCACAATAGGATGTTTATATTTGTATAATTTCATTGGATATTCTAATTAATGAGTTTAATGATGGATGATATATATAATCTGGAATTCATTAAGTGAAATGTATAAGTTGATTAAATGATGTAAGATTATACTTAAGTGAAGGTTAATAAACAGGTTAGGACAGATAGCATATGATGATGTTAATGGCAGTATTAAATAAACAGGTAATAAACAGTTATATTAAGTGTTGTTAGACATGTAATAAAGTATAATAATTGAAGGTTATTTAAGTAAAGATATTGTTTAAATGGTTAACTAATTTTAAGACAATGTTAGTTAAGGTACACATAAGCAGAGATAGTATAATTTCATATAACAATGATGTGAGTTGGTAATAGCAGAGTTCAATATATATATTATTAACAGATAACAGGATTGATTTAAGAAAAAGAATTACTGATAAGTTTAATAAGTTTAGATATTGATTAAATAATTAAGGATATTAACTGTTTTAATATTCTAAATTTTACAGTATCTATTTTTAGCGGAATAAAGGTATGATTAATATTAAGAGTCTGATTAAGATTATATATCCAGTAATAAGATGATTAATAGTATATCATGTCAGCTGTTAACTATTAAAATATCATATAATTAATAAACAGTAGTATAAAATAGGTGAAATAATCAGATAGTATAAGATGATTAAATATTGCTAATTATGACAATTATTTAAGCAATAAGTATTATAACATCACTGTTTAATCAAAATTAATTATGTAATTAAAATAGAAATAAAATAAGGATGTAATCATCTAAGATGTCACTGTTTAGATTACATAATAGAAATGCTTTATGATGAGGTTTTATCAAGGATATTAATAAATTTAAATGGTTATAGGATTATGATAAAATAAGTTAATTAATGTTATTAAAAGATTATTAAAGTGCTGTTTCATTGATATGATGATTAATTTAGAAAATAAATTGTAATAGTTAATACAATTATATATAGTAACATGATTTCTTATATAATGCTGTGATTTAATGAGTAAATAATACTAATATGTAATTCATTAGTACAATGATATATAATTATAAGAATGATTAATGATGCAATAAAATAAATATATTAATTAAAGATGAACATTGCATTATGATTAGGTAAACCAGTGGAAATTCCTCACGAATCAACCAAGGATATTAACAAAGGAAAGGATATTCCAAGTTTGTGCTAGTTGATTTAAATGCCCTAGATCATTAAATGATCAAAGCGGTGATGATGTAATAATGAAATTGCATTATAAAATCAAGTATGATATGTTATCATAAATTAATCATGACATGAATATAATGCATTAAACATGAAACATGACATAGCATGACATGGTGAAATAATGGAGAAAAGAAGTGAATTGATATGAGAAAAATGTTGAATGATTTATACTGGGTAAAATGATATAAATTCCTAGTGGAATTAAAAAATATATATAGATGATTAAGATATGAAAAGAGATATGAAAGAAAAGAAGAAAATAATGAGCTCAAATGATTTAACCACAGTTATGATATTAATGAAAGACCCAGTAAATGAGCATAAAACAGAAACGGTTGAATCGTTAAAAAAAATGAATACGAGGGAGAATGCATAACATAAATGCATATACATGGTTCATAAATAGATGATGATGATATATTAAAAGGTATGAAGTTATATAATTATAAGCATACCATGATATTGATTATAAATAAGACATATATCATATCATTCATGTATATTGATAAATTATTATGATAAATGAAATAATGATGATGATATGAAACATGATGAAAATTACACATATAAATGGTATACAATAATGTTTTGGAATTTATTGATATAATAATTACTGTGATATTTCAATATTTGTTACACTAGCACCACTGAGTTTTATACTCAGTGTTTGTCAATTGATAAACGCAGGACCAAGTAAAGCCGTAGAACAAGAACGTCAGTGAAGCAGCTGGACATATCAATAGAATATTAGTAAATGGGTTGAGTTCCTTTAGACTTCTATCTATATAAATTATCATGCAACCTCATAAATAAAATACTCTGGCAGTAAATAAATTAAGTTTGACAAACCTAAAAATATGTAAACTGTTAATGCGTGTATGTTATAACTCTGATGAGGTGATGACTTATTATGTTAAAACCTAGGAATAATAAATGTATTGGATTAATATGAGTTTGCATGAAAGTTATATGTATAAATAATAAATAAATAAAAAATTTTATGGAATGTATGGAATCCTTTGTAGGATAATTATTGACTTCCTTTGTTAGGAAGTTAATAATCATTCTACGGGAGCATGTTACATATCCAAAAGACGTGATAGAGACTCCATGGTATGCTGATATCATGAATTTTCTAAGAACCAGTGCTTATTCAGAGGAAGCCAATAAGAGTGATAAGCTAGCATTATGGAGGTTGGCAGTTAACTTTACTTGACATCACGATGTTCTTTATAGAAGAATAGTTAATGGTCTGCAACTTCAATGCATATCAAGGAAGGAGATCAAAATAGTCATATAGACAGTGCACATTAGTGTTTACAAGTCCCATATGAATGGATTCACTTTGAATAGAAAAATCCTATGCTAAGGGTATTTCTGGCTTACCATAGAGACAAACTGCATATAGTTTATACGATGATGTCATGAGTGTTAGATTCACAAAAATCTAAGTCACATACCTCTTGTTGAATTGCAGAATTTGATGATGCAATGGCCTTTCTTAGCTTGGGGAATCAATATCATAAATGAGATTCATCTTAATGCTTCTAATAGGCATTGATATATATTGGTGGCTATTGACTACTTCTCTAAGTGGGTGGAGGCAAAATCCTATAGCAAACTATGGGTAAAGTAGGTTGCCAAGTTCATAGAGAAGAATCTCATATACCAATATAGGGTACTACATCACTTAATATCCAATAATGAAGTGTAGTTCCAGGGATAAGTGCTTGATTTGCTAGAGAGATATGAGATCAAACATCACCAATCTTCTCCATATACTCCCTTAGGCTAATGGGGTAGTCGAAGTGGCTAATAAGATAATCAAGCCGATCATGACCAAGATAGTACAGACTTACCAAGATTGACATGAGTAGTTTCTATTTGCTTTTATAATGTTACAAACCATTGCAAGGAGTCTTACGGGTGCTATTCCTTATTCTTTAATTTACAGGATAAAAGCCATATTGCTAATCAAAGTGGAGCTGAAGTCACTTTGAGTTATTCTAGAAGCTTAGTTACCAAAAACTGAGTAGAAGAAGGCTAGATATGAATTGCTAGTTCCTATTAATAAGAAGTGGTTGAAGGCTCTCTATCATTTATAGCTTTATAAGAAGTACATGATGAATGTGTTCAATAAGATGGTCAAACCTATTGCCATATGAGAAGGTGATTTGGTTCTGAAGCAAGTTAGATTAGCTATCCGTTACCCATATGGAAAGTTTAGACCTAACTGGGAGGGCCTATTGTTGGTTAAGAAGATTTTGTCCAAAGGTGCTATTCGTATCTTAGACTTGGAAGGGAACAAGTTCTCCAAACTTGTCAACCTTGATTGGCTGAAGAGGTATTTTATCTAAAGCAAAGGGTAAAAAGAAGAGCAAAATAAAAATAAAAGTCTGGTGAGCTAAAAACTTGTATAGGTGGTTCATGCAAAAGTTAAGATATAAGATAAAAATGCTTGCTCAATGAGTTAAAAATCCACTTAGATGACTTATGCATAAGTTAGAGCTCTTAAAAGTAAAAATGGAGTATTAAAATAATTTATTGGAAAATGTTGCATGGGACTGGTCAATGACATGAGTTAAGTTTGATGCATATTGGAGCTTCTGTGCTACTTTTAACATTTTTCACGCAAATGTTTTAATCTTATCAATGTAAATGGAATGCATTTTCATGAACTTAGCCATAAGTAATACTAATTTCAAACATAAAGCATTGTCTTTCATTATTGCATATAACTTTATTGCCTTACATTTTATGTAGTATATAATCCTATGTGTAGCGTAGCACCCACAACTTATACTCATCATTTTTAGTAGATCTAGCTCCAGGGATCTTTACTAATATGATCCTATGATGAGTCTAGGTCCTCTTTATATGCTCTCAGAAGTAGTCATCCTCCTTTAAACTTTATCGCTCAAGGGATAATCTTTCTGTGGCCATACTAATGACAAACTTTGGTAGGACTATAATGTGTGTAGCATCTGAATTATAGTAGTGGAATGTAGTCTATGTATGTCCTCGTAATTATATATTGTATGTACCACCAAGGACATGTTCACTTGACCTCACTCCCTAGGATGGCCCCCATCCACTCAACCCAGCCATCGAATGTCAACGTCCTCACGTCGCTAAAGGTGTAGCCTCTTCTCATATGGCTACAAGATGCATACCTCTATGGATCACCCTCTAATGGTGTTAGGATCCTCAGCTTCTCTTAAAGCTAGATCTATAAAAGAAAAGAGAAAAAAGCTTGTTGAATTGAAAACCTTGCAAAAGGCTGCCCAAATAAAAATTAGAGTGACCCACTGAATTGAAAACCCAAGGTGGCAGTTTAGGAAAAAGTTAGGGTCCAAAGCAAAATCAAATAGCCTGATGAGCTAAAAACCTCACAAGAGGTAACTTATGTAAAAACAAAAAAGTAAAATTACAGCTTTTCTAAGTTGAAAACCTATAAAGGTGGCTTAGAATTCATACCTACAGTACAAGTAGACTACCATGAGGCATCTAGACTGACCCTGTCTCACTTTATCCAGCCCAAGGATCATCTTTACCATGATCATCAAAAAAGGAGTCCAACCTTGCTCCATCTAATCTATCATTGGACCAATCATCATATCCCTATGACCAAATGGGTCAATGAACAAAAATTATGCTAGTAATCTGAATCTTGCTACTCTCAGCCATGAAAAGGTAGTCACCAGCTTATGACTACATAATTAGAAGAAAGCAATAACATCTATAGAGTCCTCTATAATCAATAATGATCTCACTGTCATCAGGTTGATGTCAAATACCCCAATCAAATAAGGGATCACCTCACTAGTAGGCGTTGATATCATTAGCATTGCTATCATGCTACACGTGACTCCAAGAATAGTAGAAAACTCCTATACAATAGACACAGCTCCACATGTCTAAACTATAAGACATGGGTAACTGGATCCCAGAATTGTATAGTAACGTGTAGAAAAGTAGTATTGATGGAGACCTACTGGAATGTCTTCAGATATTGGAGTCCAAACTTGCTCAATCAGCCTTGCTTAGTATCACCTTAATGGGGGGACATGGTACGGAAAATAGAAAGTGATTGCTGAGTCATTATCTATTCCTATACAGAAGGATAAATAGGTTATGATCTGGTAGAGAAGCATAATACATGATATTCTTATAGATGAATAATAATAACAAGCATTTTGGATTTCACTATGAAATCCAAAAGATACAAAGTTTGAGTAGTCAATAATTCTCGATATTCTTACACCACAGCTCAAGTGTACTAGGCCTTTATGTTAATCTAAGTTACGCTACTCTATTCTATGTCCTAATATAGAAGCTACAGAGTTTTGACACCATGCATATGGTATCTGATGTCACGTCTACCTTAGGTGCATTATCTCTTGACTGCTCCTCATTTGGACTGGGAATTTTAGGGACATCAATGTTGTATTACTCCAAGCATGTTGTCAATCGAGCGATCTCTCTACCTATTTGCTCAATCATCTAGGCATAATAATCCTACTCCTTTCACTCTAAGCACTAACTTACATTAATATAATCATAAAGGCATATAGGTCATGCATTTATGCATAAGCATCATGAATATAATCATAATAGGTACTCACCTGAACATGCAACATCTCAAAACTGTGGTGGTAGTGTAGTCTTATTAGCTATAGCATCCTAAGGCACTTGCACAGGTCAAACACATATTAGATTAGTAGAATCAATAACATGCTAATGCATTTCATATACTCACATAAGTGGTATTCAATGGATCAAACTTGATCTTATCCCTCATTGACATTGGGATGGATGCCTTGTATGGGCAGCTTAACTCATTATACATGTAGATTAATAGGTTATGAGGCCACATCAATTGACCCTTAATGAAACCCTTGAGATGCTTATATCTAAGAGGTATATCTAGACTGGGCTCTAGTCTTGGTGGTGTCACTCTAGACATAACACTATATGATCTCTTCGAGGTGCCACCACCTTAAGAACTAACAATAGCTAGTGAACCACGATGTCCACCTCTACAACTAAAAGTGTTGGGTCTACCTTTAGATCCACTCGCTCTATCATGCTAGCCTTTGCATATGGATAGCTTAATAGACTTTAGTAACCACATTTATATGGAAGCCTAGTAGTCCACCAGTGACTCTAATAGGCACTCTTGTCTGAGGATGTCGGTTAGTGCATAAATCACATCTAGGTCTGTGTCTAGAACATCCTCGTGGTGGTACAGTAGGCTCCACATATCCCTCTGGCCTTAGTTACTAATCAATAATGCATTCACTTAAATAAAAGAGCCAACACTTGGGGCTCTTCAGCAACGTATGATGCTCAAAAGGGCCATACATCAGATAGGCCTAGCCAATACTGCTATGATCTAATATGTCGATGGTGTCCAAGTCATGTAAGGCCCATAATACTGATATATGGACATTATTCCTAGTGTCATTGAACAGTAGGCACCCCAGCATGTATAGTAGAAAGTTGTGGGTATACTGCTCAATAAAGATCATTCTGCCAAGAGTCTCTACCAGAATTACCTCCTAAAGACAGTCACAGGATATGTTATGTCCTCCTCTCATATTAGGCAAGATGCCTAATAGACTGAAGATATGCCATACAACTAACATGATGATGTCAGCCTAGCATTAAATTAGATCGATAATCCAGTGCACTCGAGATCCACGATGGCTATCTCTCCTACCGGCAGGTGGAAGGTATGAGTAGAGTCCATTAATCTCTCTACCATTGCAGTGATGATAAATCTGTTACACCTCTTCTCCACACCTGTGGAACAAAAGATGTATTAGCTGAAGCAACTTTATTCAACTCTATCATGTATTGGTTGAACAAGAGATGTCTCATGATAGCTATGAATACCACTCATAAACACCCTAGACGTTACCAACTCTAATAATCATCTTCTCTCTCTACAAGTGGCAAACGTTTAAGTCAACTTTTAGACTAAATTTATAGAGTATATATTGAATTTTAGGGTCAAAAGCTTCTCTAGTAAGCCGAAAACTACTAATTCATGCCTATGAATCCTTAAAACAAAAAATCCCTAGTGGAGTTACCCAAAATTTAGTGGAACATGCTCTGCACGTAGCAGGATTTCCCTAATTTGTACTGTCTATTATGGGGCTCTACTAAGTTATGGCATATGCTCATGAAGATGTACTCATAGAATTAAGCTTCTTATAAAAATTTCAAAATTTTTGGAGCACTTTTCCCCTAATGAGTCAAATTTTCACGACCCCCAGCATCTGAAAAATCCAGGAAAATAGTTAGAATATAGTAGACTAATACTAAAAAATTTAAGTATTTTCTCTAGACCATTTCAATTCCGATTTCACTAACAATTGCTTTTCTATGTCTAGCATAGATAGGAGATTGATCTAGCAGACAATCAATTTTAGTCAAACCTTTGACTACTGGTCAAGCTGTTGACCATACAATGTTGTATTCTAGTAATGGATCCCAAATGCTATCTTTAGAGATGTAAGGCATATATTTGATGGCATAAGCATTGATCCGATAATTGATCACTTCAGAACCAACAGTCTTTCAATCTTGATCTAGCAGTTGATCACTTAGGTTCCACAGTTGATCACTTAGGTTCCACAGTTGACCACCCGATCTAGTAATGATCATGAAATCAAGCATTTGATTCATAAACCCTAGCAACATGCATTTGGACTCAAACTTTAGGTGATTTTTAAGCCTTGCAGTGATCGGGTGTCAAAACCGTCAAATTAATTCCTACTTTCCACGTAGAAAATTAACAATATTTATAGTAATGGAAGAATGGTCGATCCCACAGGGACGGGAAGATCCTTTGATTCTTTGCATAAAAAAATAAAATAAAATAAAAATATTTTATAAATCAAAGAAAAATAAATAAATTAAAAATCAAAATTTTATTTTGAAGAAAAATCAATATTTGAAAAATTTCCTAATCGAGAAGCCACAAATAATTCATTGAAAAATCATGATCATCGATTCATAAATCGTCTAATGGTAAAATCACTAAGCCAGTTATAGTACGTCGAAATACAGCCTCGCACGTACCAATTTTTCCTTATTTGTAAAATAACCAGGAACCAGCTCTCTACAATCGTTCCAGTTCCCGGATAGACATTATGGAACCAGCTCTCACTTAGTCTTCTAGAAACCGCATTAAGGACTAGAAAAACCTGACTCAAGTTAACACTTAAGAACCAGCTCCGCCATGTTCAAACCATATCACCAAAATTCACAAAATAATTAAACCTCAATTTAGCTTAATAATATTTTGATTGCTACTCTAGCAAGTCAAGAGATAATTTCGGATCAACACAACTCGCATAGCAATATATTATAATCGAACACATAGGACGAGCTCTTTTCGCACATATCCAAAAATAATAATGGTTCTATGAAAAATAAAATTAAGGTGAATAGTGAATTACTATTAGAATTAAAAACATTTAGATCTCACATAACTTCAATGAATTACTTTGTGTTGCTTCCAATTAGGAATTAAGAAATGTCTCGCCAAGCATCATAGGCACAGCACAAAAATAAAACATAAATAAAAATAAAAAAAATAATTAAATGGAAAGAATAATTAAATTAATTTGCAAAATCTCTAATTAATTCCTCTCCCTAATAGGAACAAATCCTCCTATTTATAGAAGTGAGAAAATAAATATTAAAATAAATAAATAAATCCTAAGATAATAATTCTACCTTCTGTTCACTTATCTAATCTGATCTTAAAATAGAAATACAAAATTCAAAACTTGAAATCTCGGCTGACAGTCTTCTGTGTAATTTGCTCTTCTTGTGCCCATAAGCTTAAGTCATAAGTACCCGATTCCTGAATTTTGATCAAAAGTGAGATAAAAATGCTATTTTAACCATCCTTTTACTTTTTCACTCTTTTTACCCGCAAAATACAAAAACAAGACCAAGTCAACTGTTCTATCTAAATTATCTACCTAAAATAGTCCATTTTTCCTATGAAAATCATGCAATTTGATGCTTCATCATGCAGCAAAGCCATCAGTCCAATAGTTGACCCCATCAACATTGTTTGTCATACCTCTAGGTAGAGACATGTCCCGTAATGAAACCCTGAAACTCCTCCCTCGAGTTCCAAAATTTCATCACAAGGGAAAACAATCACCAGCAACAAATCATTTCAAAATATATATACCAAGCATACCAATAAATTTTCTCAAAACATAATTCTCATACACATACTAAAGAGATAAGAAACCATACTGCGATAATTATTACACGTAGCAAGTAACAAATATATACATGGCTACAGTTATCCCAGTGGTATCAACAAGTAGTGAATGAAATAACACAATTAGTATTACTGCCAAAAGTGAAAAGAGCATAGACAGCATACACAATGCCCAAAGGAGTCCGTCTAAGTAAGTTCCGGGCAACACTCGCGAGATTTGCCAAAAAAACATGCACCACACTGCCAACAAATATCACTAACCCCGTCTAACCTCTGAAGTGCTCAGACCTGTGTTCATCAAATGATAAACGCTGAGTAAAACTCAGTGGCGCTAATTAAATGAATGCAATAAATAATAATATCATTGATAATAATTGAAAGCATATAAACAAATGCTAGTGATATTTATTTAAAGCAGCGCACAATTTAAATTCCAGTGTAAGCATATTCGTACGTATATATTTCTAGAATTTTCATCTCATCACTTCGTAGTACCTGGATTCACCTCTGAATTTCATTCATACCATCACAGATAATTCACGTATTTTCATAACCGTAATATCCAATTCAATTTAAAATGAGTGTATGCAGATATGAAATGAATTTATCAGAATGCAATGTTTTGCACTCTCCCTCGATCAAACTATTTCACTGTCGTATCTCAATATGTATTCAATCTCAGCGTATGGAAGCGACTTTACTCAGCTTCCTTGTAAATATTTCAATACGTATTCAATCTCAACATATCACAATAACCTCACTTTTCCGTCCTTATGATGACATGAAATGATGTTATGAAATGCCAATGCATTATCTAGTAATGAACATGATTTATATGATATGATGCATTGTAATATTTAAATAAATGTCGTAATAATTCTCAGGGCGTATGACTTGTTAACTATCATGCAGTGAATGGGTGATATTATCTCAGACTTAATCATTTTAAGTCGAGTACTGATAGCACTAACCTTCAGGGGCTTTCCCCTTATCTACGCGTCTCGGAGACACGTGAACAGGCTCCTCAGTAGGCCCTGTAATTATATATATATGTATGTGCTTAGTAATAATTCAAAAGAACTTCAATCATTTAACAAACGTATAAATCACGCCAAGTAAAAATAATAATAATAATAATGGAATATACATCAAATAATAATATACATAACACAATAATCATTTCTTAAATTTCTTAAATGAAATAAAATAAATAATGAAATTAAGAAGTATCATAATATAATTAATAAAGAATTTAATTGAGAAAATAATCCTATGATATTTTTCTAAAATTAAATCATTTATTATTGATTAAGATAGTGAAGTTTTGATTATAAAATAATTAATCAAAGATCTACAGATTTCATATCATTTACAATTAACAAAACTTATTTTAAATAAATACCTTAGGATTCAATAAAGCATATAATAATCATAGTTTAAAATACTAGTAATAAATAATCTTAATTCATAAATTAAATAATTATTAAAATTATTCAACTAGATAATTAAAAATCTCTAATAATTTAAATTGATCATATAATAAAGTATGCTAAACTTCATATATTAATCATATATTAATTAATTAAATCAAAGATCTATTAACTTAAAACAATACATAAATAGCAAACTTATTATTAATTAAACATTTTATGATTAAATAAAACATATAAAAATCATTGTTTAAAATATTATTAGTAATTAATCTTAATATATAAATTAATAAACTATAAAATTCACCTTACTAAATAACTTTAATTCAAATCTCTTAGCTTAATTTATTACCATAATAACCCATGATATAACCTTTATTTAATCAATTGTTAATTAATCTAATATAATAAGAATTTTATAATATAATTATTACGTTATATAATTAAATAAAAGTAGTGACTAAATAATATATAATCATTTAGTAAAATGAATTATCAAATTCACATAATCATCATCAATATACTCTCAATTATTTATAATAATAACATTATCATCCAAAGGAGGAAAGAAGAGACATGAAATAATGCCATTCATAAAAAAAACAAACTGCCAGAAACTCCCCCATTTCATTCCGTAACGCAACAAACCTTAGCCGAATACCCCAACCAGAACTCGCACCACGTCCCTCCTTCTAGACCGAACCCTTGCCTAAGTTAATACCCAAACATTTAACAACTTCAACAGTGGCACATCACCAAGCAGCTCCCTACAGAATAAAGAAAACCTCACAACACTCGACTAAAAACATGTACGCTACAAAAGAAGAATAAGAATAAGAACCTAAAAGTGCATGCAAGCTACATTCGCCAATCACCAACATACACAACAGAACTACCGTCCCTTACAACAATGCATAACTCAATAACTTCAACAATTCCCTATCCAATAGATACAAGAAACAAATCAAAACAAGCATCACCAATCCAAACGAACAGCAAAGACCATCGCCCAGGAAAAAGAAGCATGCAAAGCCGAGACCCGCAAAAAGTACCCAAATGCCATAAAAAGTATCGCAAAAAGTATCCAATATATTCTAGATCTCCTAAACGAAACTAGCATGTTAGGATGCAAACCAGCGGATTCCCTAATTGAGAGCAATCATAAACTTAAATTGGGAATTCGGGAAATTATAGATAAAGAAAGATACTAAAGGTTGGTTGGGAAATTGATTTATTTGTCACATATTAGACCAGATATAGCCTATGTAGTTAGTTGGTAAGTTAGTTCATGCATGATCCTCGTCAGAGTCATATGCAAGTAGTTTTTTGTATTATACGATACTTGAAATCTGCACCAAGAAAAGATTTATTGTTTGCTAAAACAGATCATCTTAAAATAGAAGGATTTACATATGCTGATTGGGTAGGATCTCTAGATGATAGAAGATTAACTACACGTTATTGTACACTTGTAGGAGGAAATTTAGTTACTTGGAGGAGTAAAAAACAAAGTGTTGTCTCTAGATCGAGTGTTGAAGCAAAATATAGAGCTATGGCTCGAGGAGTATATGAGCTTTTATGATTGAAGAAACTCATGGGAGAATTAAGATTAGGTGATAATGATAATTTGTCCTTATATTGTGATAATAAAGTTACCATTAGCATAGCATAAAATCCAGTACAACATGATCGAACAAAGC
Source organism: Dalechampia spathulata (assembly GCA_948192965.1). Taxonomy (NCBI): domain Eukaryota; kingdom Viridiplantae; phylum Streptophyta; class Magnoliopsida; order Malpighiales; family Euphorbiaceae; genus Dalechampia; species Dalechampia spathulata. Next base: position 19,891 of record CANYBF010045454.1, read on the forward strand.
ACATTGAGATTGATAGACATTTTATTAAAGAGAAAATAGCAAGTGGAGTGTTAAATTATTTCATGTTGCATCAGAAAAATAGCTAGCAGATATGTTTACAAAAGAACTCAATAAAAGAAGCTATCATACATTAGTATGCAAGTTGGGCTTGAGGGGGAGTATCGACTAAATTAGAAGATCACACCCTATCTTATTTTTTTCCTATTCTATTTATTCCTATTCTATAGAATCTAGATTACCCTAATTTGTATTTCCTATTTACTTTGATTTGTGTTTCCTAAATAGGGATAAGGATTTCTATATAAATACTGCTATATATTCATTATTCAAGCATATTCATTATTCAATATACAAGTAGAAGAATTTTCTATTCTCTAAAACTAAACGCACTCATTTATATTTCTGATAGAAGGCTGGGAATGCATGACTTGGTGCAAGAGATGGGTAAGGAAATTGTTTGACAAGAATCCATTTCTGAGCCAGGCTGCCGTAACAGGTTATGGAACCATGAGGAAATCTATCATTTATTTACAGATAATGAGGTAAAACCTAAATTTGCATAGTCCTTTGTTGGTTTGCGTAGTGATTAAGCAGCGGAAGAAATTTAAAATTTTCATTTTAAAACAACAAACCAAAAGATGATCTTTGCATCAAAACACAGAGAAAACAGTTTAGAGATTAGAAGCGACAGGATGATAGTAACTCTTACATTCAATGCAGATGTCCTTCGTTCTTGATCTCTATTGCGTTTATGGTTGTAGCAAACCAAAAACCACCAAAATAGGCAGCCTCCAATAGTATCCATACGAAATAAGGATGTTCCAAGCAAGCAACC